>PISX010016901.1:0-44867 GCA_004024625.1 Mellivora capensis | reverse complement strand
GCAGGCGGGCTGGGTCGGACGGCTCGCGGCGTCGGGGAGCGGAGCGCGCAGCCTGCGCCGTGCGGGGTGCCCGGCGGCGGGTCGAGCGCCGGCTCTCCCAGGTGCGCCTCATTGGTTGGGAGCAGGGGCTCCGTTCTCAGGACTCTGAACTTGGGGACGACGCCTACTTTTTAGGGACACGAGTTCCTCGAACGCCTCGAGACTAGGAAGAAACTTGCATTTTAAGGACCCCGGGTTTGGGCACCGACGTTTGCGCTTCGGAGGGGGGGGCGTGCAGGACGCCCTCTCGAGGCTAACCTCCTCCCCCCGCCCCCCGCCCCCATGGCGCTTCCTGGCCCTTCCCACGACCCGGTCTGGAGCCTGCAGCCCCCTGCCCCCGCGGCTCCTGCCAACTCGCCCTCGGGCTGCCAGGAGCAGGAGGGCGCCGGGAGCCCAGGGGTCTCCGGGGGGCTCCCCCTGGAGAAGGTGAAGCGGCCCATGAACGCGTTCATGGTGTGGAGCTCCGCGCAGCGCCGCCAGATGGCGCAGCAGAACCCGAAGATGCACAACTCGGAGATCTCCAAGCGCCTGGGCGCGCAGTGGAAGCTGCTGGGCGAGGACGAGAAGCGGCCCTTCGTGGAAGAGGCCAAGCGGCTCCGCGCCCGGCACCTGCGCGACTACCCCGACTACAAGTACCGGCCTCGGCGCAAGACCAAGAGCTCGGGCGCCGGGGCGCCCCACTTCGGCCCGGGGAGCGGCGGCGTGGCTGCTGGCGGGCCGGTCTGGGGCCCCGGGTTCGCGACCACCCAGGGGAACAGAGGCTTTGGGTACCAGCCGCCCAACTACTCCACAACCTACCTGCCCGGCGGATTCGGGTGAGCGCTTGGGGAGCGGGCTGAGGGACGCGCAGGGGCCACTCTGGGGGCGGGGGGAGCTGGCTGGGAGGACGCCCCAGTGCCCCGCTGGCCCGGGAGCGCTCTGGTGGCCCCGGGTTTCCATCTCAGCCCGGCAGTGCCGGCCCCCAGGATGTGATCCTGTTTCTAGTTACCTGAATTTCCCGTTTCCTCCCTGCTTCTGGCCCTCCTGTGACCCGGCTTCCTCTCCCTGCCCGCGGGGCAAGGAGAGGCCAGGCCCAACTCTGCCCCTTCCTGGCCTCCCTCCCCCAAAGAGGAAAACAGGCGCAGCACGCAAGTTGGCCCTCCGGAGCGTGCCCCGACAGGGCCGCGCTGCTGTTCTCAAGTTGTCCCGGGGTCTGCTCCGGACCGCGCCATCCAGTGGGGCCGACAGCCAGGGGCCTTGTACCTATGTTGGCCAGAGCGGGTCCAACCCCCCAACCTGTGAGTGGGGGGCCCTGGCGGCCCCTCCCAGCCTGGAACAGGCTCTAACCCCGGTGTCTCTCTCTCCGCAGCTCTTCCCACTGTAAACCGGATACGACCTCGCCGTGCTCCCTCCCTCAGAGTAACCCCCGGCTCCAGGGAGAGCTGCTCCCCCACTATAGCCCCTACCTCCCCCCAGGCTCTCCCACTCCATACAACCCTCCCTTGTCGGGGTCGCCCCTGCCCCTGACCCACCTCTAACCCCGGTGGGCACGGACCTCCCAGGAAGGGCCCCCTCCTTCTCTGTCTTCACCCAGAACCTCCCACCCCCACCCCAAGCTGCAAACTCTCCTTTAGAACTCTTGGACCCCAGTTCAGAGGAGGCCTGTGCTATGGGCCCCATCTCCGCCGCCACCTCCCCCCCAAAACACACTTTTTTTTTGTAGGATGAACACAGTTTTTACAATTAAACCATGTCTCAGCGTCTTTATTGCCCCGTGTCTGTTCCCCCCTCACTGCAGCAGGAACCAGCAGTCTCTGCTCCCTTCCGCCTGGACCTGCCAGAGCAGGAACCGCCTCACCCCACCCTGCGGCCCTGCCTGACTCACTCTCCATCTCCCCCCCACCCCGCCCCACCCCCAGCCTGCACTGGGGTCCTGGAGGCCGTCCCAACCAGGCTTGGGGAGGGAGGCAGCCCCAGGCCCCCAGCTGCTTCCATCGGCAGGCTCTGCCCTCTAGGGCCACAGAGAAGTAGCTGGGGAGCGCAGGGCCGACTTGGGCCCCCGAGATACCTAAATAGCTGGGGGTTGCTGCTGGAAAAGTGTGCGAACGATTAAATGAGTTAATAGTACACGCACAGGGCCGTGCAGAGTGTCAGCCTGAAAATCCCTACACCCGTCCCTTCCGAGGATACGCATTCCCACGAAAACCCTGGCTCAAGGCTGTCACGACTGTAGAGGAATGAAGAACGAGGAGAGGTCCCGCCAGCAGGCTGGATCCGGATGGGAGCGACCCCGAGGTCGGGGGAACGACTGGAAGAGAGACGCGGAACGCGTCCAGGAGCCAGCTCCGCCCTACTGCTCTTTCTTCCCGTGCGGGGCCTTTGCGTTCCAGTAGAAGAGGAGCTGGCCGGCGATGAGGCCGTTGCAGAGAGAAGAGACCACGAAGGTGCCCGCCATGAGGGGGTCTCCCGTCTCCTGCGAGAGAGACCGCCAGGGACCCGGAAAGTGCTCAGAGAAGGAGCCGCGTGAAGCCGGCTGCTGCGCAAGGGCAGGGTTCTAGTGCCCCCTGGAGGGCAGGAGAGGCGCTCACCTGAATGGAGGTGAAGATTCTGGCCAAGGACCCCCCAAACAGCAGAAAGACGGTGACGGCTGAGAGCTGGCCCGTGTGTCCGTTCCGGTAGTTGGTGGCCGCCTGGAGCAGCTGGGGGAGACGGTGAACGGTGAGGGGCTCTGTTCTGTCATCTGAACCTCCCCGTGTCGGCCACAGAGCTGCGGGCCCCTCCCAGTCCACCCGCACCCTCCCTTTGCTCCCAGTCCTCACCCTCCCCACGACCACCGCAGGCATGTTGGAGGCCTGGAGCAGGGTGATGAGGGCCAGGGGCGTCAGCGGGGACAGCAGCAGCAGCAGTACCAGCGCGTAACTCGCTAGGAAGGTGACACCTGGGGGTCAGGGAGGTAAGGAGTCCCGCTGAGCCTCTCCAGTGCTCCGGCTTCCCCAGGCCGGAGTGCCCGACAGGGCCCGCAAGAGCCACAGCCTGCTCTCGGCTAAATCGCCAGCACCTTGCACGGTCTGTCCTCTGTAGTGCAGGACCAGGAAGCAGATGGTGACAGTCTGGAGCATCAGGAACAAGGCTTCACCCCACGAGCTGCAGAGTCAAGAGTTGGGAGGAAGAGAGGGGGGCCTGGAAAGAGGCGGGCAGAGCCTCCATGGCCCCTGCATCCGGGGCCACCGTTCGCTGAGGAGTCCCCGTCCTTCAGCCCGGCTGAGAGACTCCGTCTAGGTCCTGCCCATCCATGGTGTGCTCTCCTCTCGTCACGACCACAGAGGACGGCCAGATTTCCAGAAAGGCTTAAGCTCTGCCACCCTTTTACCTGCCTCGCCCTACCCCCCACTAGACGTGTGGACATTCACCCTTGGGGATCAAGGGTGGGCTCCCTCACCTGAACGGGAAGTTGTTGGTGATGCTGTAGACCATGGTCCCCGTCAGTGCCACTAGTTCTAGCATTACTGACTGAAGGCTCAACCCTTCGGCACTCTTGGCTCTCAGGATTTTAAACACCTGCGGCAGTTTTACTAGAAACAAGAAGAGAAGGCCTGGGACGAGGAGCGTGCAGCCCTCGGGAGCAGACCACCCCAGCCAGGGAGCGGGCCCGGAAGCCTGGACCTCCACTTCTGGTTAAGGGACCCACCCAGTTTCTGGCATCTCAGCTCTCCGCCCTCCACCCAACAGCAGGGAAAGAAGATAAGGTACAAGGTACGTACCCAGCAGGGACCCAGCGACAATGCCCAGACCCAGGCCTTTGCTGAGCAGGATCTTGAGGCAGGGGACTGAGAAGAGAAAAAGGAGTAAACAGAACGGACGCCTCTCGAACCCAGCCCAGGGCTAAAGGCTCTTCACGCTGCGGTGGGCTCCTTAAGACCTGGACAGAGCCGCACACAGGAGCCTGGGGCTATCTGGTGGCAGGTGCAAAAGCCCTGGGCCTTCCTGCTCCAAATCCTATCACTGTCAGCTGACTTTTCCAAAACAGGCTTTACCGTGCGGGTTACATCTAAACTGCTAGGTGTGGGGGCGCCTGGGTGGCTCAGTCGGTTAAGCGTCTGCCTTTGGCTCGGGTCGTGATCCCGGAGTCCTGGGATCGAGCCCCACGTCGGTCTCCCTGCTTCTCCCTTTTCCTCTCCCTGCGGCTCCCCCTGCTTGTACATGCACGCGCTCTCTGTCAAATAAAAATGTGGGAGAAAAAAGCTTCTTGGTGTGACTTCCAAGAGTCTCCATCGCTTCCCTGTGCAAAGCTGAGCAATGCCCCGGAGTCCACAGATCCTTCATTCGCCTCATCTGGGCAACCCAGGCGATCCACTCCAGTTGGCTCCCGACCCACTCATTCCTGAACCCTTCGTCCCTGGCCCCCTGCTCAGGGACCTCACATTACCCTTCAGGTAGGCCCTGGCCCACACCTTCTGTAGCCCAAGGAGCTCGACCCAGTCGGGTCCCGGGAGCACACAGTGGGGGACCAGGAAGGGATAAGGGCAGGCTGGGCCGGTCTCCCACGGGAACTGACGTCTGCAGTGGGCTTCGTGGGGACCTGCCTCGCAGACGGGGCACTGCGGGATCACCGCAGGCTCAGACCATGAGCAAACGTGGAGGGTTAGAGGCGCCCCTGGAATTGCCCCTGGAGCCCAGATTCCTCAGAGGCCTTGAGGCAAGTGCCATCTGCTCAAGGCCTACTCATCTTTTTTCAGATTTTATTTGTTCGACAGAGAAAGCAGAAGCAGGGGGAGCGGCAGACGGAGAGGGAGGAGCAGGCTCCCCGGCGCGGGGCTCCATCCCAGGACCCCGGGATCCTATCGATCTACTGGAGACCGGAACGATATATACTCAGGCTGGGACTCCGCTTCGTGCTGTTCGAGTCTTCCCCTCTCTCACTCTCATAAAGAAGTATTTCCGCCGCCGCCGCCGCCCGCCGCCCCCTCCCGGCCGCGGCCCGCCCATACAAGGCGAGCCCCCATCTATGGAGGCCGAGACACTTCCGGCCCCTCCGCAGGGACTTCCGCCCGGCTCAGCCCGGCAGGGGAGGCCGCCGCCTGGGCCGCAGTCGCGCGCCATCGATGGCCGAGGGCGCTCGAGCAGAGCTTTGATAGGAGGCCGAATAAAGCTCACCGTGAAGCAAGTCCCAGTGGACGAAAATTTGGTCGTAGCATTTCCCAGGTAAGAGAAGCGGTACCATCGCCCGTTTGAGCGGGCCGTCTGCCTCGGCCGCCATGTTGCAAAACTAGCTTCCGCCCGTCTCTCCGGGCCGCCACTGACCGACGCTGCGCACGCGCGCTCTGGGCCTCCGCCCTCCCTGTTTCCCGCTCTTTCGTAAGCCCCTCCCCCCCGAGCAGCGTGAAATAGGTCTCGCCGAGAGACCGCGTTTCGGACGCACCCTCCCTGTTCGAATTTTACGGCGTGCTCGGGCTGTGCGCCTGCGCAGTTCCACCCATCGCGCCTTTGTTTACGCTTCCAGTTCGGAGGCAACACGGAGCCTCCTGCCTTTCTCCGCGCCGGCTGCGCGGCGCCATCTTGTCCGCCCCCGGCCGGCTCCACGTTGTTCGAAGTTGAGAGAGAAGGCCCATGAGTCTCCCGAAGGGCGTTGGGTGGGGGCGCCGTGGCTCCCTGTCTCCTGTTGTCTCGGCGTCTCCAGAGGGAGGGGCGCCGGCGGGAGCAGGACAGCCTGCGGCAGGCAGCCCCCCGGAGGCGCCGAGCAGCGCGCAGGCCCCTGTTCCACCTCCCCCGGCTCGCCCGGGGCCTGGGCGGTTGGGTGCGTCCGCAGCTGCTGGGCCGGACGGTGAGGCGGAAGAGGAGGCAACGGGGGAGGAAGGCGAGCCCCGGGGCCCGAGGGTTCCCTCCCACCCCGCCGACCCCTGCGCCCTCTGCGGCCGCGTGCCGAGCGAGCGCGCCAGCGAGGCCCCGGGCCCAGCAGCGCCCCTTGGGAAAGGCCAGCGTGGACGACCCCCCAGCACCGCGGCGCGATGCCTTCCGCCTCCCGCGCTGGGACTCGGGCTCCCAGCCATCCTGGGGGAGGCGGGCCTGGCGCCCGCCGCACGAATCACGCTGTCGAGCGGCCGTTCTTTGCCACAGCCAGCAAGGTCACCCGGGATGTCCGGGGACGCGGTGGGGGGGCTGCTCACAGTGGGACAGGCCTCCGGCCTTATAGGGCCTCTGCAGCGGGAAGGGCCCGGTCCTGGCCCCCCCGGCGATTGCATCGTGGGCTCCTGTGAAGTGGGGCAACCGGCCTGGGGCGGCCACCCGCTCCCACAAGGTACACCGCACGGGGCTGGGGGTGAGGGGCCCTGGCTGGAGGTATTCTGTTACTGGGGGAGCACCGAGGGTGATTGTGGGTGGAGGTCAGAGTACCCACAGCTGCCGCAGCTGGGATAGGAGCATCCCTGGTGCGGGAGGCGTGTGCAACCCTCCCCGGACCGCAGCGGGCAGCGCAGGGCGCTCTTGTTGCTAAGGAGGTCCCACACAGCCCTGGGAAAGGAAATGACCCAGGTGTGACCTTCCTACCCACGCTCATTGGCCATTGCCCCCTGCTTCACCTGTGACTGCAAAACTGGTTTGGAGGGCAGGGGGCGCTGGAGCAGCCAGAGGCCCTGGAGAGAGGAGAAGGGGGCCAGGCGGATGCAACACCAGCTGTGCCAGGCTTTGGAGGGTGAACCGATGAGGGCACGTGGTCACTTGTGACCTGACGGTCTGGCTGCCTGAGCCTCAGCCCTGGACAGCGCAGAAAGGCGTGTGAGCGACCCTTCAGCGGCTTTTAATCCTGAGAAGAAAGGGGAAACCGAGGGCAGAGGTTCGAGCAGGTTTTATTATTCTGGGGCTGGGAGAGGAGAAACAGGTCACGTCTAACAAGCATCTTTCTTCTCCATCCCTCCGCGTGGCATTAGCTCTGCTTTTGTTGGTGACCTTGAAGTCGGAGAGGGAAGATAACTTCTGTCTCGGAGTCGGTTGAGTGGGGAGAACGGCGGGCCCCGTGGTGTCCTCTGGTGTTGGGACAGATCCTCAGAGGGCCTGGTAGGAGGGTGGGCGTCTCCGAACGACGCAGAATGTAACCAGCACCAGGGCGAGGAGGCCGAGCGCGACCAAGCCGATGATAACGGGCAGCAGGTTGAACTGATCGCTGGGACAGGAGAAACCTGGCGGAGAGGGAGGGCGGGCAGGAATCACGATGGAGGCCAGGACCAGGAGGGAGGAGGCCGCGGGGGGCACGCCGGCAGGTGGGAGGCTGGTGCGGGGCTCCCCTAGAAGGCTCTGGGCCTTAAAAGGAGAGGAGGCCAGAGTCTTGCAGAGGAAGTGGGACGGTTGCCTTAGAGCCACGGCAGGCCTGAGAGAGGAAGGGAAGTTCGAGGTGTAGGAAGGAGGGTTCTGGGCCCAGGGCGGGGGGGAAGGAGGGGTCTTACTTGGCCCAAAGGCCCCCGAGGGAGGCAGCCGAGCAGCCTGCAGCTTCAGCCCAAGCAGGTCAAGGCGCAGAGACGGCGCCAGGGCGACGCTCGCGTTTCTGCAGCTGAAGCTCTGGCCCAGGGGCGCTTGGAGAGCTCGCAGGGATGAATTCTGACCCGAGAAGGTCCACTCTGGAAGAGCGGGGAAGGGTCAGCTCTCTGTCCCCATCCCTGGCTGCCGTCCGGGGCCCGCGGCGAAGGGGCGAGTTACTCACGCGCTGCCCGTGGGAAGGACACGTTGTACTCCAGAGCCAGGGAGCTCAGGTAGACCGCGCCCTGCCGTGGGTCCTGGGGAGGTGACCGGGAAGGCTCAGGGCGGCCGGGGACAGCGGCATCCTCGGCCGAGCGCAGCGAGGGCCGGGTGGGAGGAGGGCACGCGGGGGCGGGGACGAGGGCGAGGTACCTGCTCGAATCCGAGGCTGAGCTGTCCGGAGGGGAACGAGAGCAGCAGACGGGGGTGGGCGCCCTCACAGCGCCCCTGCGGCTTGGTCTTGTTGGGGTTCAGGACCGAGATGCCCCAGGCCTGCGGAAGTTAAGACGAGAGTGCCGTGAGAACGTGGTCGCACCGTCCAAGGCTCCCTGTCCTCTGCATGCCCGCCCCGCGTGTCCCCTTCTGCCCCGCAGCCGGCGGCCTCGAGCCCCTGCCCCTCTGGTCCTCCGCGTCTCTCGGCGTTACCTCTCCTCCGCCCTGGGTTGGGTACACGACTCCGATCTGAATCTGGGCTTGGAGCCGGACGCAGGGCTGGGAGCCATTAGTCCAAGTGTAGTCTCCTATGGCCTCCTGGGGCCCTGGGCTGGGACTGGGCGGCGGCGGCGGCGGCGGCGGCGGCGGCCCTGGGTGGGGGGAGCTGGTGGAGGCGTTGGGGCTGGCGGTGGTGCTGTTGCTCGTGGTTGGGTGAACCGTGGTGTTTCCGTGGCTGGGAGTGGTCGGGGGCTTGTGAGTGGCTGTCGTGGGCTCGTGGCTGGTGGCGCCTGCGGTGGTGGTTCTGTGGCTTGTGGTCCCAGGGCTTGCTGTGCTTTCTGTGGCCGTCGGGGTCACCGTGAAGGACGGCAGCAGAGTGGCCGACTTCTTATGAGGACAGTCGTTCCCTGTCCCCTGGGCTTAGAGCAGAGGAAGACTGGTCAGCTGCCCGCGGGCAGGCTCTTCCCGGGGCCCCCTCCCCTCGGGCCTCTCCTCACCTGCCAGCAGCCCCAAGGCCCCCAAGAAGAGCACCGCGAGCCTCATGACAGGCCTCACCCGGGCAGTCCGGATTGGGTTTCTCTGCACCCGCTGCTTGCTCAGCCCTAGCCCTCTGCCTCCGTTTGGAAAAGGAGGAATTAGGATTCTGACTTCCTGTAACTCCGGCGGTCCGCCCCCAGCCTGACTCAGGCACCTCAACCCCAGCCACCGATCTCTGAGTCACTGACCTTTGTCATTGAGTGAGGGGGTTGCCCTGGCTTCCCAAGTGGGTGCCACCAGCCTTCAAAAGGTCACATGTAGATGGGAGTCTGGGGAACAGCTGTTCCTCAGGGAACAATGTATCTAAGTCCTGCAGGTCCCAAGGGATTACAAGACCAGTGGGGACACATGCCCCAATGTTCCCCAGAAATGGGGTATTCAAGCCAAAGGGTTGGGAAAGGGTAATTTTATTTTTTAAAGATTTTGACAGATCACAAGTGGGCAGAGGTTGGCGGGCGGGGGCGGGGAGCTGACCCCCTGCCAAGCCGAGCTCCAGATTCAGGGCTGAAGGCAGAGGCTTAACCCACTGAGCCACGCAGGCGCCCCTGGGAAAGGTTTCTATTCTGTCACTTCCTCTAGGCTGAGACACGTGAGGCACTCATGATGCTGCTGGCGCCCTGTTGCACAGCAGTGTCCCATCCAGTGAACGGGACCACTTTGTGGTCAGGAGGGAGGTGGGGAAAAAAAAAAAGCAATCGGAGGATAGTATGGAAGGGTAAAGACTACTAGGTGGCGGGCGGGGGGCCGGGGGCCGCACAGCCAGAGATGTGCCAGTAACAGGTGGGAAGGAAGGGGAGGCAAGAAATGAGAAGCCCAAACAGGCAGTTTGCAAGTCATTTTATTCAGAATTTTGTGTTTTGTTTCCTGAATCAATAAATACTATACAAAACAATGTAAAAATGGCTACCATTTTTCCTCCCCTGCTTCCCCCACCTGGGGACAATCCCCTGGGTCGTTTAACTCCGGGATTCTCCAGATTTGGTCCAGCAAATGAGGCTGAGTGACACTGTGGCCCCTTGGATCCTCAGAGGCGGTCAGCTGGGGTGGGGGAGAGCCTCTGGGGTTTGGAGGTTGACTAGGTTACGGACAGATTAGTGTTTCTGGGAGAAGAGACGGCGCCTGGAGCAAGAGCCTGCCCCAAAGAAAAGGGGGTCTAGAATGTTCACGGTTCCTTCTTTTGCCTCAAAAAGTGACATTTATTCAAAGAAAAAAAAAAAAAAGAAAAAAAAATGACAAGATGTCCATCCCTCGGCTCCCCTCCCTCCCCCCTCCTGCACCTCTCCAGCCCCCCAGACTGAACCCTGGGTGGCCTAGTAGCAGGACACCCCCTCAGATGAGGTCGGCGACATTGAGGGGCATCTCCTCGATGGACGTGTTGTAGAAGGTCTCGATGTCTCGGAGAGTCCTCTTGTCTTCTTCTGTCACCATGTTAATCGCCACACCCTTACGGCCAAATCGACCCCCACGACCGATTCTGGTGAAAAACAAGGACATCTCGGCGTGAGGGAGGAGGAAAGAACTTGAGCTCAGGGCAAGCTGCGGGAACATTCCAGATCTACGCTTACCTGTGGATGTAGTTTTCCCTGTTGGTGGGAAGGTCATAGTTGATGACTAAAGAAACCTGCTGCACGTCAATGCCTCTGGCCTGGGTCAGGGAGAGAACACGTCAGCGCGAGCGCGAGGAAAGGACACAATCGAGCCAGCGGGACCGGGGTTGAGTGTAGGCAGCCCAAGGCAGGCAGAGGAAACAGACGTGCCCTGTCCCCCAGCAGCCTCAGGCGTGCCAGGTCGTCTTCCAAGTTGCTACTTTCCGGAAGAGGGGCACGAGTGGGCCCCCCGGAGAGGGAATCAGCTTGGACTTTCCCTTCTTCCTGCCCGGCGGCCGCCCCCCACTCACCAGCAGGTCGGTGGTGATCAGCACCCTGCTGGAGCCCGAGCGGAACTCCCTCATGATGACGTCTCGTTCCTTTTGGTCCATGTCTCCGTGCTAGAGCGGGAACAGAGGGGAGGACGTGGGTCACGGGCCCGCGGGCGCAGGCGGCCGTGAGGCGCCGACACGCCAGGGGCACGCACCATGGCGGACACGGTAAAGTCCCGGGCGTGCATCTTCTCGGTGAGCCAGTCCACCTTCCTCCGGGTGTTGATGAATATGACCGCCTGCGTGATGGTCAGAGTCTCGTACAAGTCGCACAGCGTGTCCAGCTTCCACTCCTGGGAGGGGGAGGGGAGACCAGTCAGGGCCTACCCCCAACCGCGCCCCGCCGGCCCGCCTCCTGCCCCGGGCCCCACCTCTCGCTCCACGTTGATGTAGAACTGGCGGATCCCCTCCAGGGTCAGCTCCTCCTTCTTGACCAGGATCCGGATGGGGTCCCTCATGAACTTCTTGGTCACCTCGAGCACGTCGGAAGGCATTGTGGCGGACAGCAAAACCACCTGACACGAAGGAACAGCCTCTGGGTGGGGGGCCCTTCCCGAAGCTCGCCCCCCTTCCCAGGAAGCCGGTGCCCAAGACGGCCCAAGGGGAGACCCCAGGGTTCTCGGCACCTCTGCTGTCACCCGACGCACACGTCGTGCAAAGGGAGCCTCCCCTCCGCAGCGGGAGCTCGGAAAGCTGCCGCTCACCTGGGTGTTGCTGTTGAGCTTCTGGAAGATGTCATAGATCTGGTCCTTGAAGCCGCGGCTCAGCATCTCATCGGCCTCGTCCAGTACGAACATCTTGATGTACTTGGGAGCTACCGAGGGAAGACACCAGCAGAGCAGAATGAGGGGACGAGGACGAGAGAAGACCTCGATTTCCTGATGAGGAACAGGCAAGGGACCCGAGCTCTGCTCTCAGAAGAAAAAGGTTGATCCTCCGCCCACGACCCGCCCAGCCAGCAGGCAGCCGCGGGAAGCAGAACGCTCCCCCAGGCTCCCCAGGCTCCGGGCGGGACGCAGGCTCAGATGACACGCATGGGCTCATCCCAGAGCAGCGCGGCCCGGCACGGGGTGGGCACGGGGTGGACGGGACTCACACAGGTATCTGCGGTTCAGCATGTCGAACACCCGGCCCGGGGTGCCCACGATGATGTGCGGCGCCTCCATCTGCAGCTTCTGGACCTCGGCACGCACGTTGGTCCCCCCGATGCAGGCGTGGCAGGAGGCGCCCATGTAGTCTCCCAGCGCCATGACTACCTTCTGTATCTAGACGCGGAGACAAGCGCCCGTCCGTGAGCCGCGCCAGACGCAGACGGCTGGGACGGGACGCCTGCTCTCCAACCCAGACGGGGTGCCGCTACACTCACTGCTCAGACAAGGAATGGGCAGATGCTTCATTTAAGATCACGCTGCCCGTAAGCGGCAGGCTCAGGGTCTGGGCTGCGTCCCTACAAACACAAGGGTTCACAGTAACCCCCTTCCTAGGCCCCCAGTGACCCATTTCGGCGGGTTTCGTGGCCACCAGTCCTAGGAGCAGAAGGCCATCCGCCTGCGTCCTAGCCAACTCCGGCCACACGACCTACGCTGGGGGCACGTGTAGTCTCTAGAAAAGCGTCTTCTGCACACACAGGAAGGCCTTTCTAGAGTTCTTCTAGAACTCTTCCTAGCTTGCAGTACCTTACCTCTGTTCACAGTCAGCATAGAACCACCCTGACTTCTCCACACAACTTTCCTACTGAAGAGATCACCGCTTCTGACCCTCTCTCCTCCGAGAGCCGGAAAACAGTCTACCGAGGGTTTTACGTGCCCCAGGCATGAAGCTAGGATGAACAAAGGGCTGCGTCCGCTCTGCCCCCAGCGGATAGGAGGGCACCACCACGGCCGAGGGCTGTCTCTGCCCATCGCCAGGGGCTCTGTTCATCAAATAGCCACCAAACCTGCCCAGCTGGCCAGGCTCCACCTCGCGACCTTTTCGTTTGACTCAGGAAATGGGTGGAGAAAATAATGCTTATTGTGTTTGGGCAAGAGAGGGCTTATAATTAACCCGAGAGCGCCTAGATATCCCAAAGCTCTCGGAGTATTTCCTCACCTCACGTGCTGGCCCCTTTAGCCGTCCCCGTCCCCCCAGCCCGTGCTTCACTTCTGATGAGCGGTGATCCTCGGGGAGCACACCTCTCCCAGTTTCCTGATGATGCTGATCATTCCTAAAGCAGCCCCTCAGAGGAGGGAAGAAGGGACGTGCTCACCTGCTGAGCCAGCTCTCTAGTGGGCGCCAGGACCAAGGCCTGTGTAGCCTTTAGATCTAATTCAATCTGTTGCAGAATCGATATGGCGAAAGTGGCTGTTTTCCCAGTCCCAGATTGGGCTTGAGCGATCACATCATAACCTAAACAGAGCAGCAGGAATGGGACGTGAGCGCGTACCTCTCAGGTCAGACCTTTCAGGGCTCTGCTCCACCAGCAAGCACCCCACAGAGCTGCGGGGCAAGCATGAAGTGCTTCAGACTTCACCCCGGCGCTGTGCAGCGCCCACGCGGAACAGCGTGAACTAGACCAGATCACTGACTCCCTCAGTACCGCACCGAGCTGGCCTAGAAACACAGATACGAACAATCACGAGCTGCCTAAAACACCACCTTCCTGAGATCACAGCAGCAATCCGTGTGTCCAGGGCATGAACCAGACATGGGCACGGACCGAACGCCAAGCTGGGATAAACAAGGAGTTGCTCTGTCCCCGACTGATATGAGACAGACACCACCAACCAGGTGCCGCTCTACCCAGGTCAGGGACAGTCCAGAACCTGTGCTGGGGCGGAGCGCACTCACCCTTGATACAAGGAAGAATGGCTCGCTGCTGGATGGCAGAAGGCTTCTCAAAACCATAGGCATAGATGCCGCGGAGAAGGGACTCGGAGAGGTTCATGTCGTCAAAGCTGTCAACGATCTCATTCCAGTTGCTCTGTGGGACAGAGTTTCCAGTGGTAGGAGAGATCAGGCTGTGTTCCAGCGCGGAGCAGTCCTCGTCCTCACTGAGAGCGCCACAGCCCCCGCCTCTCCTCCCGCCAGGGAGGCCAGGGGGGTCGCGGACACAAGGCCCGGGAAATCCCCGTAAGGCGCCAGTCCGCTGGTAAACCAGAGCGCGGACCGGGCAGAAGACAGGACTCAGGCCGGACGAACTGCTGTACGTGCTCCGGGATACAGATATTTGGAACGAATCCCCGGAAAGGAGTCGGGACGGGGGCGGGGGGCAACCGCGCGCCAGAGGACCACGTTACGGAAGACATTACTCTCCGTGGAAAATGGCTTTACCGATTCTGGGCACCAAGAAAGGACAAAAGTCGACCCGAGCGTGTCTTTTAAAGACCAGGGGACACTGCTGGAGATCGCCTTTCCCAGGAAGAGGGACAGGGGCGCAGGGATCCCAAGCTCACCTCGATGACGCCTTCGGGCTCCATCCCATCGGGGCCATTGTCTCTGGATCTGTGGGCGGAAAGCAGAACCCTGCTGAGACGCTGAGAAACCCTCCCCGCGGCCGGCTGGCCCGCACCACACCGTCGGCCTCCACTCCCGCGCCGACCCCGCCAGCCCCCCGGGGACACGGCCCTTCCTCCTCCGAGTCAGAACGCCGCGCCGCCGCGCCCCCGGGCCCACGTGTCCCGGGCCGGGTCGCTCCGAGCCGGAGCGCGTGCGCCTCCCCCCCCCACCGGCGGCCCCGGCGCGCCGGAAGTCCCGCCCCTCCCCTCCCGGCTGCGAGGGGAGGACATCCCCTTCCCCCCACGTCACTCCGCCCACGCCCTCCCCCACCCCCTCCAGCCCGGCTCCCCCCCTCGCGGTGCCCGGATGTGGGAGGCCGCGGGCGGTGGCGGCCTCGCGCACAATGAGCCCCAGCCGAGCTAGCGAAGGGGGAGATTGCACAACACTCAGAAGCCAAGCGGGCTGGGGGAGGGGAGCCCCTCGGGCCGCCATGTGCTCGCTCCCTCAGCCACCCGGTGGCGTCTCCCCCCGCCACGAACAATCCACAGCCCGCCCGCCCCCGTCGCGAAATGGCGTCGCCCTCCCATACCTCAGGCCGCTCACCCCCGAAGGAAAGTGGACCTGCCCATCCGCAGTTTGCCAATTGCCCGGCTTGTGCGGCAAAATGGACCCGCCCGCCCGGCGCCGGGTAGGCTCCCGGTGCCTCACGCGGCCGCTCCTCGGGGTCAGGCTCGGTCCTGGCCGTCAAGAAAACCAGCACACTGAACGGCCGGCTTCCTCCGCCCCGCCCCGGCTCTCCGCGCGACCGAGCGCCCGGCTCGGAGCACCCGGGCGCCCCCCGCTCCGCCGAGTGGTCCCGTCGGAGGCCCCCGGAACCCCGAGCGCGCGCGAGCGAGCCCTCCCTCCGCCAGAGAGGCGTCCGGACCCGCCGGCCCGGGCCACGCGCGCTGGCGGCCGCCGCCGCCGTCCCCCACGCCGGGTCTCGACCCCGCCTGGCACTCGGGCGCCGGAGCCTCGCGCGCCGCGTCGGGGGGGTGGAGTTAGGGGAGCGGCCTCCCGGCGGGCCTCGCTCGCCCGCCAGGCCCCGGCCCTGACCCCTCGACCCCCGGGACCGGGCCTCCCGGCGTGGCTGTCCCGCGTAACCTCGGGGCGGGGGGGCGGGTGGAGGAGGCCCGGGGCGGTGGGGCTCAGCTCCCCCCCCTACCCCCCACCCCGCGAGGCCCTCGGAAGGGAGGGGCAGGGCGAGGAGCCTCGATCTTTTGCAAAAGGGTTTCTTACCGGGAATCCTGACTCGCAGACATGATCCTTAGGAACTAGGGCGGAGTGCCCGCCTATCGACAACTTATAGAGCGCCCGACCCCGCCCCAGCCATCGCATTGGCTTGGCCGCCTCGGCCCCGCCTGCCGGCGCTCCGCGACTCAGCGTGACGTTAGTTCGCAGGCTCTCCGGCACGCCGCCACCATTGGACAACCTGAACGCCTATCCAGGCGAGGCCCCGCCCCGCGGCCCCATTGGCTGTGGGGCCCGCCTTTCTCGCCGGTGCGGAAGTGACATACGGGAGTCTGGCCTCGAGGCCTGGCAGCCATCTTGGGGCCCAGCTCCCCTACACGTGCGGAGGCGAGAGCGCCCAGGTCATGTGGCCTGGCCGGCCCTATCGCGCGCGGGGGGCGAGGCTTCCGCCTCCAGGGACTTCCGGGCTCCAGAGACCGCCGCTTCCCTTCGCCTCCGTTGCCGGTGCGCGCCGGTCCCACGGTTTAGTTTCTCGTCTCCTGCCGCAAAGGTAGCCCGGACCCCGCCCCGAGCCGCTGCAGAGTGTGCGGGGGACGGTGGAAACCGGAGGCGCGCTGCCCGCCCCGGGCGGGGAGGGGGGAGCCCCCGCGCGCCTGCGGGTGCCGCCGCGAAGCTCCCCCACCCCTGAGCTCGCGCGCGGCCCCCTGCAGGCCCGCGGGGTCTCGGCACCCCCGAGCGGTGGCTAACAGAGCCTGCCGAACCCGAGCCTGCCAGAAGGAAGACCAGCACGCCGTATCTCCAAAGGATCCTTTATTGAGCAGAGCAGGACCGTGGCGTTTATATATACGTATAAAACAAAGTTTGAAGATCTGGCAGGCACACTCCCTTTGCCCGCCCACCACCCCAGCACAGATTTTCCTGCCCCCGCCCCTGCACACGGAAGGGGGATGACTGCCCCACCCAGGCCACAAGGCCGAACTCCTCCCTGGCAGAGGGAGAAGAGGCTGTTCCATGGCCACCCCCTGAACATCAGAAATCAACAAGTATTCTCTCAAAGAAAAAAAAAAAATACAGAAATCAATTAAAACATTTAAATATGAAAAACCATAGGGAACTGGGAGCGGGAGAGGCAAGAGAGGAACTGGAGTTTCTCGGGAAGGGAGGGTCCCCCACATCCCCATGCCCATTGACAAATGGGCTTGAGGCCTGGGATACGAGGCTCACACAGTGAGTTTGCAGTGACACAGCTCCTTGTAGATCTGCCGGCGAAGTTTGGGCATGTCCTGCTGGGTGAAGCTGAATGGCTGAGACAGGGCCAGGTGCTTGCAGTACTGGGTGTTAACAAAGCAGGCAGTGAGAACCGCCCGCTGAGCAGCCCCCCCAAGCCAGGACCTGGGCTCCATGCTTCCTGGAGCCAGATCCAGCTCACTGGGCCTTTCCAAGAACTTGCACGTTTCACAGACAAGAGAAGCCTGACTCTAAGCCTGTTTGAGCACTGGAAGCTGGGAGACAACTACATGAGAGCCAGAGAACAAGGACCAAGAGACCCAGTCCCAACGTGGGATGGGGAAGGCACGAGAAGACCAACGATGTCCACATCTCTGCATTCTCACACACAAGGTTAGTCCCTGCTCCTCAATGCCTGTGAGCCAGATCGCGGGGGCAGGAGGGCCTCCCCACCTCCTTCCCCACCTGTTAGCCCAGCTGCTGCCTACTTACCTGTAACACAAAGGCACCGCAATCACTGTCATTATTCTGCCTGGCCACATTCTAGAGAATAAAAAGAAGGCTCCTAGGCGCGGCGCTTCAACTCGGTTTCCTATCACACCTCTCTCACGACCCCGTACCACGCGCCCCCCCAGACGCTTACCATTTTGAAATAACCTTTCCAGCCCTGGTGGAAATCCAGCCGGTCTTTCTTCACTGCCTCTGCCTGTAGGTACTTGGCAATATGCTGCAGAGACAGAAACAAGGAGGAAGTGATGCCCTATGTTTCCCAACTGAACCTAGGGTATGGCAGTCCCAGGCCCCAAGCCCGCCCTTCTGCCCGGAATGCCTTGCCACTGGATCTCCTCCCCACGTTCTTCCCATCTGTCCCCCTTCCCTCTCAAACCTTAGGGCAGCGGCGGTTTAGGGTGCGCTGCGAGTCGAAATAGGTGATGGTGCGCCGCCTCACGTCAACAGAGATGAGGGACCAGTGCACCTCCAGGTGGATAGGGATTAGCAGGAGCTCCTTATTGAAGATGTCCACCTGAGGGGGGCAGTGCCGGAGGTCAGGCCAGACAGCACGGGAGTCCTGCCTGTTGCCATGAGGGTCCGAGAGAGGAGTGGAGACGCAGGCAAGCAGCCAAGTGGGCCAGCACAAGGCCCAGTGCCTCCACTCTAAGGCAGGGCTCAGTGTATGTGGACTCTGGCGGGAGGAAGAAGGCAGGTGGAAGGAGGTCCTAACAGTAAAGACACTGGAGAGCCCAGGATGGCCAGGTACTTTCCACACATTAAAGGTAGCAGGGCTGGGACGCCTGGGTGGCTCAGTGGGTGAAGCCTCTGCCTTCGGCTCAGGTCGTGATCTCAGGGTCCTGGGATTGAGCCCCGCGTCGGGCTCTCCGCTGGGTGGGGAGCCTGCTTCCTCCTCTCTCTCTGCCTGCTTGTGATCTCTCTCTGTCAAAATCTTTAACGGTACGAGGGCTGAGCAGCTACGAACCCAGGCTCAGGATTCTGGAGCCAGACGCCAGGGCTTACACCCAGTCCTTCCATTCACTAGCTTGTGACCATGGGCAAGCTATGCAATAACTCTCTATACCTCTGTTCTCTAACGTGCAAGAGGCTAAAAATAACGGCACGTACTTCCTGTGTGTCAGGAGGGTTCAATCTGTTAACACCCACACTACACTAACAACTGCACGCTTCCCCGCGGAGGGTCGCCCGCTAACACACAATCCTACTCGGGCGTTGTTAACAATCAACCGAACAACGAGGTAACTGCACCTCGGCAGAGGAAGGCAACTTGCTGAATGAAGGTCACGGAAAAAGGACACAGGTGGGATTTAAGCACAAGAATGCAGAAGGCCAAGTTCTTCACGCTGGGCATCACCCCACCTCTACTGGGAGAAGCAGGCTGCCAGCTCACGGAGTTGTAAGCCCCCGAACCTGGGGGCTGAAGAATGCTGGAGCCAGTGAGTACTACCACCTCACTGTAGAGATTTCCCCGCCTTTGAACCGCAGGGCAGGGAAACTAACTGGAGGAGAGAAAGGAACTCTTTTTCCCCCTCACCAAACGCACTCCCTCCTAATTCTTCTCCCCGGTAACTTCTACTACCAACCCGGGCCTCCCCGATTCCTGGCTTTTCTTCATTCCCATGCACAACCCGTCAGAAAGTACTATCAGCTCTAACTGCAAAACCTGTCCTAGAGAAAGCTACTTCTACTTCTGCCCTTGGCGCTCTGGCCCACGTTTCCCATCTGGACTTGCGTACTCCCCTCCTAGCCTGTCCGCTTCTACTCTTGCCCCGCTTCCAATCTTCATGAAACAGGAGTTCAAAACGTGAGGGATTTCCCGGCCTCCTTAAAATTTTTCAGTGGCTTCTCGAGGTACATAAAGTAAGATCCGCCGTCCTCCTCAGCTCCCCTATCCTTACACGGTCAACTCTGACCCAACGTCTTCCCCTATTCCCTCCACTCCCTATGCTCCAACCACACAGGACACCCCTGGTGTCTCCAGTGCCCCTTCTC
Organism: Mellivora capensis; assembly: GCA_004024625.1. Taxonomy (NCBI): domain Eukaryota; kingdom Metazoa; phylum Chordata; class Mammalia; order Carnivora; family Mustelidae; genus Mellivora; species Mellivora capensis. The sequence goes on along the minus strand of PISX010016901.1, from coordinate 25,804 downwards.
GCCCTGAGTCCCGTGTACTTGCTGTTCCCCCTGCCTGGACCGCTCTTCCCCAGATCTGCACACGGCGTCCCCCTATCACCCGAGTCTCAGCAGAGAGGCCTTCCCAGACCTCCCGATCTAAAGGACCCACCTCTCGTGCCACTGCGTTACCCTTGCACGTTAATCACAGCACCGAGCACCCAGCACCAGCTGAAATTGTACCTGCTTATTTACTCCTACTCCATAAAGGCAAGAAATTGTCCTTATTTAACACTGAATCCTTGTGCCTTCGTCAGTACGCCCTCCCTCCCCTCCCCGTCCCCGCCTTCCCACAAGACCGTTTGTATTCGAAAGACTGAGTGGGCAGGCTTGAGGAAGGGGTCCTAGAAAACAGAATCCTATTCTTCTCTAGACAAGGCTTTACACACGTGGGGGTGAACTGGTCACTCACGTTTTTGGTCCACCTTTTCACTCCATCGTAACCCTTGGTACGGAGCTTATCGTAGAAGAAACTGTTGAAGAAATGCACCTGTGCCAGGGATACAAGAGAGCGGCTGGAGCTGAAAGAGCTCGGGCCCTCCTGCCCGGTCTTCTCTGCCCACGTGGCTCCATTTCATTAAGGCGCCAAGGCCAGTTTCAACCACCTCCACTCCCATCCACTGGGCGTCAAAAACCAAGTCCTCTTCAGCCTTATCTTCGCGTTTAGCCCCAGGGAAAAACCACCTCCCGCTGGGGAGAAGAATAAGCAAGCTCAGATCAAGGTTACAAGATTTGAGGGGCGCCTGGATGGCCCAGTTGCTCAAGCTTCCAGCTCCTGGTTTCAGCTCAGGTGTGACCTCGGGGGGGTGAAGAAAGTGAGCCCCTCTCTGGGTTCCACGCACAGCACGGATTCCTCTTGACATTCTCTCCCCCTCCCCCCGCACCTCTCTCTCTCTCAAATAAATCTTAAAAAAAAAAAAAAAAATTATAGATTTGAATTTAACAGGCTGCCTTCTACCACCTCTCCCAAAAACAAAGATCATCTTCACGGGTAAAGCAGTAAAAGGGACGGAAAAGGCTGCTTAGAACCGCAGCCGTCCTTCTGGGGCAGGTGAGGCCTACCTTCTCTGGGACCGTGTCCATGACCAGGTCTCCGTACATGTTCATCACCTGGGGAGAAGACGGGAGGCAGCGTGCCATGCAGGGTGCAGCATGGGTACAGGGCTCCCCCCAGAGGGCCCCAGACACCCTGCTCCCTAAATCCCCTTTGGGGCCTGTGTCTCCACGGCTCCTCACCTGGTCGTTGAGCCAGTTCTGTCCATATAAGGTGCCCAGGTCATCCATGGTCAGCACGTGCCGCTTGTAGGCCACCCGGAAGCCCCTCACCATGGCGTTGCCTGGCATCCGCTGGTACGACTGGATCAGCTGCAGCACCAGGCCCTTCCTGAGGCGGCCAAGAGTGGAGTCACACAGGAGACAGGGCGCTGGGGCAAACGGAAGTCCCTTCTACTGCCCAGAGCAACAACCTACACTAATCCCCTCTGGGGCGCCTGCGTGGCCCAGTCGGTTGAGCGTCCGACTCTTGATCTCAGCTCAGACCTTGTTCTCGGGGTCCTGAGTTCAAGCCCCGCACCGGGCTCCACACTGAGCACGGAGCCTACTTCAAACAAAAACTAAACCTTTTCTTGGGTCCTGTGTCCTTTTGAGGACCTGCTAAAGGCCCAGTCTGCAGAAAGAGGCACATGACTATCAGGTATACGCAGCATTTCGGGGCCTCAGGTAAAGACCCGTGCCAAAGCAGTCAGTTTAAAGGGGCTTAGGACTCTGCCCTCAGATTCCTCCCCTTCAGTCCTACGTTTCTCCTTCTCCCCAAGCACATCCCTATGGGAGAAAAGGCGGTAGCATTCTCTCCTACCCTCAGGTCCCAGCCCTCTTCTGAGAGCACCGCTTTTCTGCCTCACCTGGAAGGTGTAGAGAACTCCTGCTGGAAAATGTCCTCTAATTTCTCTACTACCTCGTCCGTGCTAAGAGGGATGAGGCTGCCGTAAGTCTGAAGGAATTCATCCAAGATGCCTGAGCGGAGGGAAAAAGGAGAGGGTGAGGCCCCCGATTTAGGAGCGGGCTGGGAGAAAGAGACTGGGCCCTCTAGGGTCCCTTACCCTGCACGCAGGTCACATGCTCCTCCCGCAAGGGGCTGTGCTGGCCAGCTTTCTCCCCAGGCCGCTCTGCCTCTTCTGCGGTGCCCAGATCTGAGCCCTGAAACAGCTCCTGGGCTACGTGGTCCCCGATGCTGCACACATTGCTGATGAGGATGCTGGCATCAGGGGGCGCCAGACCCCGCTCCCCTTCTGGCCCGGGCGGTCCCCCAAAGCCATTGGGAAGAGTACAGGAGAGGAGGCCTGCAGGACAGGGGAAACAAGAGTGGGGATGAGAAGGCCGCTTGGATCAAAGAACAATGGGGCAAGGTCAAATGATGATGCACCCAGGCCGTAAGACAAAGATGAACTGCAAGGAGAACGACAGATACAAACTCTAAGGAATGGAATCTCAAGCATGAAAGGAGCACGTCTGAGGCTGTAAAAGAACAGAAAAGAAGACATACTACTCGCAGGGCAGAAGCAAAATATGACTAAGATTCAGTGAGATCTAAACTTTGGAGATATTTACCACCACTATGGACCTGGTGCCTAATAGGATGCCCTCCACACGTTCAGAGAAATACTCCAGTGACTCATAAAAACACAGCCGGAAATTGGTTGAGAGTCCCGTCCCCGAAAGAAACATTCTGAGTGAGAGTGTCACACACTACAGGTGGCACGGTCCACCACTCAGAGAAATCCCATGCCACCACCGGGAGAGTGGCACCGTTCGCAAACGGACATGCCCCTTTATTCTGAAAGGGCAAATGAAGAGGGATTTCAAGCGTGTAAGGCTGTCTTGACTTTTGTGAACCGCACGTCCTCCCTTTCTCATCTCTACACAGAACACACACTCGGGGACTCTGTATCCCAGCCTTGACTATCTCCCCAGACTTAGTTCCTGCTCAAAGTGGAGCTTAAGACATTTCACAGCTCTTCTGGACCCCCCTCACTCTGCCGTCCTACTAGCTCTGGGCCCAGGTGCCACCACCACAAGAGGTTCCGGATCCTCCCCAGACCCTCCCTCCGCCCACTCCCACCTTACCAGAGTCAGGGTCCAGAGGGGACTTTGGAGTCCACCTTAATCCATCTTCCTCCACTGGGGGCCCAGAGGACATCGGTGGAGACCCTCTCACCCCATCCTCAGCCATGAGAGCACCTAGCAGACCCAGCCGGGGTGGAGGTGGCCCCCGCGGGGAGTCAAAACGACAGCAGGGGGATGGCACCTGCGGTGTCGCACCCCCTTCCTGGGGTGAAAGATGGTTCTTGGGGTGTGCGAGGCTCCGCCGCCGGCCCCGGTGGCGCCGCCAAAACTTCCAGTGGAATGTCAGCGAGGTGCTTTTCGAGTACAGCAGCAACCGGAAGGCTCTCATGGCTCGGCGGCGGCGCTGGGAGCAGGTTTTTCGATGAGTAGGGCGGGGAGGGCGAGGCCGCTGGGAAGCTCCCAGCTGACCCCATCTGGGGGGCAGCCTCCAAGCTGCCACTTCCTCTTCCTCATCTTCATCCTCGTCCTCCTCCTCTTCTTCTTCCTCTTCACTAGCTGAGGCATCAAAAGAGGGCCGAGGGACAGGGAGGCGTCTGGCTGGCGCTGTGGTCCCTGACCCAGGATCTGGCCCAAACCCTCCACCTGATTTGAGTCGGGGTTTGGGGGGTGGGGGCCAACGAACACGCTCCCGCCTGGGACTTGAGTAAGCTGGGGCTATGCCAGGTCCAGGAGGCTCAGGCCCCCAAGACCCGGTCCCTTGTATAGTCTCTTTCATCTTCCAGTAGCCCTGTAAAACAATGGTCAGAGTGTCAGGATCCAAACACCCTGAACCCCAAGATCTTGCCTCTCTTCCTCAGCGCGCCATCACTGGAATCAGATGCGAACAATCTAAGGAGAGAGGAAAAAACCGCAAAACTCCTCCAGACTGCCGATCTGTTCGGTTAACACGGTCCACAAGGGGCCCGTTAGAATCCGTGTCATCAACCGTCACCCAGCCAGACAGAAGCGAGGGAGACTACGGCTAAGCAGCAAGCCTCCGGAATCCTATTTCTGAGATCCCCAGCTTAAACCCAGTATTTCCAGGCTCTACTTCTCTACTTAAGACTATCAAGAGTAACCTAATTGGCCACCTAAGGAGGGGCATGGCTCAGCCCGAGAACCCTGACAGGATACAGAGACAGCCGAGAAGGACACAACTTCCACAAGGAAACCGTGGTCTGGGGTGGAAACAGAGTTCTCCACCACCTCGGAATGAATGAGGGGCTGGGGCGGGGAGGGGATGGGCATGCTCAGGTCGAATCAGGAGGTCTCAGGAGGAAATGGGGATCCCAGGGCTATGGCTCAAGAAGTAAAATCTAACGAAAACGGAAGAATGTTCAAGGAAACTGAAAGAACCCAATCGGTGCTTAGGCGGCCGGATCAGGGCGCCGGGACAGAACTGAGCCGCGAGAGCCTGGCTGGCCCAGCCCCCTCTCCTGCTCCGTTCCCGGGGGCCAGAATGCGTCCCACGCCGGTTTGGTCCAACAGGCTCAGGACAGTTCGGCGCCCGAGGGCCTTTAGAAGCCCCTTCGAGGGCCTCCTGGGCCCCCGTTAGGTGGGAATGAGGTCCCGAATTGGGAGAGGCCGCGGCAGAGCTGGGGGAAGGGTAGGGGGCGTCCTCACCGGGAGCGGGGAAGCCGGGCGGACGGGCCCGAGGGCGGGCGTCTCCGGCCTCAAGCTTCCCGGCTCATCTCTTCGGCGACGGTGGCGGCCCCGCCACTCCTGCTGTCTTCAGGCGCAGCCCTCTCAATTCAGGATTCCAACGCTCCTGGGCCGCGCGCCGCGCCGCCGAGCCGCCCAGCCGCGGCCGCCTCCTGCTCTGCTTCAGCCTCCACCTCCACCGCCTCCCCCTCCTCCTCCTCCTCCTTCCCCTCCCGCGAGCCCCAGGCCCACCGGCGCTGACGGCGCACGATTTGTGCGTCACACCCGGCGAACAGCGCCGGCGCGGCCAGCACGCGCCTAGTCCCGCCTACCCGAGAGCGTGGACGCCACGGGACCGGCCCCGCCCCCGAGCCCCGCGCGGCGCTGCGCCTGCGCACGCCCGCTGCTCCCGGCCGCGCGCGGCGAGCCCACTTCTCTCGCGTTTGCGCCTGCGTGTGTCCCTCCCCCCCGCCTCCGGCCCCACCGCAGCTGCGTGTCCCGCCGCGAAGTGCCTGCCGGCCCGAACCCCGGGGCGGCGGAACCTGGGTCCCGGGGGTCGCGCCGGGGCTAGGCAGGGGCGCGAGGGGGGTGGAAGCCGTATATTCTCTTTTATTGAAGTCTGAGCGGGTCTGGAGCAGAAAGGAGAGCCCAGGGGAGTGAAGGCCGGCCGGCGTGGGGCGCACGATTTACCCAAGGCTCCGCGGACCCCCGTCCCAGCTCGGAGGGCGAGCAGGAAGGGCAGAACCTGGCGCCCGAGCAGTAATGTGGCCGCAAAGGGTACCCCTGCGGACGGCCGCAAAATACACCCCCCGAGACAGTGCTGGGAACGGGAGCCCCGTCGCTGGGGAGAGAGTGGGGGCGAGGCCCTCGGCGGAGCGAGGAGGCAGCGGTGGCACAGACGGAGGCGTGGCACGGGGAACCGCGAGTCCGCGAGCGGAGGGAGGCTCCGCGGACCGCGCCGGCGCGGGCCGGTTCTCCCGAGCGGCCGCTAGGTGGGGGTGCTGTGCTGGAAGCGGTCCAGCGGGCCCCGCCGGAGGCCGCCCGAGGCCGGCACGGCCCCCTGCCCGCGGGAATGTGGGGCCGCACGGCGGACAAAAGCACGGTGTCACACCTCTTTAATATCCACGGAATCAAAGTCTAGGGGGACTGGGGTGGGACGGGAAGAGGAGGGGGCGGAGATCGGTGACCGTCAAACCCAGAAGAGGCCGCTGCCCCTCTTCCCTCCCGGCCGGCCCCAGTTCGCGCCCACTGTCCTCTTCCGAGCTCAAAACCACCATCCGTATCATGATCACAGTTTCACAAGCCCCAGGAAGGTTCCGTGCGGAGAGAGGCTGAGCTTCGCCCTTCCCCGGGGTATTGTGACACTCAGAGCATCGCCTTGGTGCAGATGGAAGACACCTGAGACACGGAAGAGGATTCACACTCGTGGAGCGCAGTCCGCAGACTCTCCCGCGCCTCCCCTCCCTCCTGCTTCCTGGCCTGCGTCCCTCCCTCAGAACCACCTGTCCGCCCAGGCTTCCGCCCCGTCCCCGCCCCTCCCCAGGGGTCAGAGACACTCTGCTCTTCTCACACCCGCCCTCCGCCGCCCACGGGGCTCTCACCTGCGCTGTAGCAGCTGTTGTAGGCCCAGTCCGGGTTGGAGGGCATGCTTCGGACACACCGGAAGAGAGTCTCCTGCCTTCCCTGGCCCTCCCGGGACACCACCTGACCCATCGTGAAAGTCACATCATGGAACAGGACCTGACCAGGAATGGAGGAGAAGCTGAAGGACGTGAGAAAGCCTGGCTCAGGGCTGGGAGGCCTCCGGAGCCCTGACGAGGGAGCCAAGGAAGGAAGGAAGGAGGGTCTCTGAAGTTTGGAACAAACAGCAGTATTGGGAACATTCGGTACCAGGGCATCCAATCCCCCCTCCCCCATGGGAACATTCGGTACCAGGGCATCCAATCCCCCCTCCCCCACGGAGAACAGAGGAGGCTTGGGGTATCTGTGGGATTACCTGACTGTACAGCAGATAAACTCCAGCGTCCCAGACTCGCACAACATATCCTTGGGCCTCCAGACCTCTCCCACGCTTAAGGGCCGGTTGCCACATCACCTCGGTCACGTCGGAGTCCTCTGGAGGTGAGGAGTGTGGCCGTCAGGACTCGTGGGCATTCTCAGAGACTTTTCACCTTTGAATTCTCTTGGGCCCAGCTGCCAGCCCCAAAGCTCCCTGACCTTGGCCCTCCCCCGGAGCCATTATTTAAAGTTAGTGCTCACCCTTGGAGGTGATGTTGATGGGGACCAGGTGCAGAACAGAGTGCTTCTCTGGGGAGAGAAGGAGGAGAGCTAAGCGGTGCCCACCTGTCCCTTCCCCTCTCACCTTGGCTCCAGATCCCCTTGCTGCTTGGTCCTCCCCCACCCGTCTCACCCCACCTCGGAGGCTTCCTTACTCTTCTGCTTATGCGTGAGCGCTGCTCTCTTTCTCCGGGATCTCTCCCCATTCTCCCAGGCTTCCAGGCCATTGGGGGTCTGCTCATGGAAAGAGGATTGGGGTTAGGCTAAGAAGCAAGGGTCCCTCGACAGCTTTTCCCCCCCACCAAGCCCCAGGAGTGCCTCGCATCACTCATGCACCTTTCCCCAGCGACCTGAGTCTTGGTGCTGGCTGTCCTCCAGGATCTGGTAGGCAAGAGAAGCATTAATCTTTAACAATTTCCTTTCCTGGAATGGCTGCTCCCTTGACCTCCAAACCTGGGACCCTCTTTTGCACCTCCTCAAAACTTTACAGACCGCGGGGCCAGACCTGGGAGGCCCCGAGCTGGCCCTGGCACCCATCCTCTTCTCCCCCACCCCCTGCTCCCCTCACTCACCTGCTCCCGGAGGCTCAGCCACGGATGCCCCTCCTCCTTCTCGGAAGGCCCTCCGGCCCTCTGCAGCCGTGCCACCTCTCTCCTTAGACTTTGCAGCTCTGTTTGTTGGGTCAGCAGAGCCACGGCACAAGCCACGGCCCCCAGAGCTGCCCCCCAACTCAACCAGAGGGCGACTGAGAGTGCTGGCTCTCGGGCCGGGCCCCCCATGTCTCCCGGGGGCCCTTTGGGGGCTAGCAAGGAAGGAGATGAGGCTGGCATGAGCTGGGGACCCCGCTGGAGGCTGCGGCCTCAGGAGTGGGGTGGCGGGGAGGTGGTAGGGAGGGTGGGGGTACAGAAGGGAAGAAGAGTGTTACGCAAGGGAGGAATAAAAAGGAACTTGAGAATAAAAAAAGGAGGAGGAGAGCCAGCAAGGGGCACTGTTGGAGCTCCTGGAACCCCGCCGTGGGGCTGGTGGTGTCTCAAGACGCCCCCTCCAGACGGACGGACACACACAAACACACACACACACCCTCCTCCAGCCTCGGGGAAAACTTGGTGCCAGTCTCTCTAGGAAGGACAGGACTGCCGGTGACACCCAGGAGGAGCGGCCGAGCACAGGAACCCTGGGACGGCCCCAGAAGTGGGGGAGGGAAGGGTGGCTGGCTCCGGGCCATGGTGCCCCAAGAGCAGGGATGGAGGGGCAAGCTGGGCAGCCTCGGGGTCCGGGGTGAGGGGGTGAAGACCCTCCAGCTCAGCCACGTGGGAGACCTCTGGGAATGACTGGAGGTGGAAAGGGAGGGGCGGGGGGTAGATGGGAAGGAGAACCAGGGTCGCGGAAGCAAGAAACTGGCTGAGTTCTGGGGTTAAGGCCAGGCCGGGTGTGTTGGAATGAGGCCGGCACTACTCCCTGTGCTCAACTTGGCAAAGAGAACTTCCTGTTTCCCGAGAAGAGCTCTTACATAAGGGGCCTGGTCAGAGAGAGAGGGAGACAGCCCCAAGCACCCTACCACTGTCAGAATCTTTCCCTGGACCCGGGGACCCGGGTTCGCATGTTCCCGGGCCCCAGCGTCCGGCTTCCTGACCCTGAGCTACCCTTCGGGCCTGCTCCCACCCCACTTCCCAGCCACGGCTTGTGCCAACACCTGCTTAACGTCCTGAGGCTGCCAAGAGGAAGGGCCCTGCTCCTCCCAGCCAGGGATTACCCACAGGAGGAAGCCCGCCTCCTAGGTAAATGAGGCAGCTTCTGCTGGACCTTGGGCAGACATTGATTTTTTTTCCTGGCACTTTGCCTTTCCACTCTCTGCTCATGCCTCAGGGGTCAGAAGCAGGCGGGTCCCCACTCCTGAGCCCGTACGTTGCCCCAGCGTGCCAGCCGTCCCGCACCCCACTCCGGGATGCCCGCACCCCCTTCCCAGGGCCCTCCGCTACCCTGAGAAACGCTCCCTAAGTCCCAAGGAAGAGAGAGACCGTGGTTTATTGTCTTTAATATCCACTTATGCACATTTTGTCACAATAATAATAAAAATAATATCTGTTTTTAAAAATCCACAGGGAATTACCAGGGAAGGAGCTTGTCTTGCTCTCAGCCCTCGCGTTTGGGAACTCCCGGCCTAGTCCCCGGGCTCCCTCCTGTCCAGCCGCGATTAGTGCCTGAAGTTGGGGGGGGGGTTTGGGGACCCATCCTCACCCAGAGTAGAGTAGACACAGTGTCCTGGGGTGGGTGTGGCCAGGGCAGGGAGTCAGGAGATACATGGGGGTGTCGAATGACCAGGGGTTCAGGAGCTAGTGAGGTCGGGCGGGGGGGGGCGGCTGACAGAGGAGAACGGGATTCTCTATGTGGGGCGGAAATGAAATGAGCAAGTCCAAGCAGCCTGCAGAGGGTGGGCAGGGCGAGGGGGGGCAGGGGGGAGCAGCGGAGGGGGGAGTACGGTGGAGGGGGGCGCTGAGAGCCACGGTGGGGGCCCCAGCAGGGCCCCTCAGTGCACCTGGAAGAGTCCAAAGTAGGTGAGGAAGGGGGCGGCCTTGATATGGGCCCAGGGGAGGGTGCGGATCCGCAGGGAGGACCCGGGCCGCAGGGGCAGCAGCCCAGACACGTGGCAGAAGCGGAGCTGGGGCCCCAGGGAGCTGATGGCCGTGGCTGAGAACTCCTCCAGGCAGCGCAAGGCCAGCGCGTCATCCACCAGCAAGTCCAGCTTCAGGTAGACCGCCTTCCCCTCATCGAAGTGCACCTGCCGGCGGGCGCAAGCGGCAGAGTCCAGGCCCCCGCTGGCCAAGGCTCGGTTTCCTGCAAGCCCCGGCGACCCGGGGAGCCCGTCGTGCCCGGCCCTGACCCACCGCCTCCTCTGGCCCCCGGTCCCCGCTGCGCCGCGGCCGCGCGTGGGGCTTACCTGACAGTACAGGTAATACAGCCCGGCCCGCACCACGAGGAACTCCCCGCTCCGGCTATCGTAGCGCAGCGGGTTGGAGCTGTTGATTTTGGCCTCCTCCCAGCCGCTCACTGTTCCGTCCACACCTGCAGGGGGTGATCAGGGATCAGGACTTCCTCACACTCCCCAGGCACCCGGTGAGGACCCAAGACTCGGGGGGGGGGGGCCCCCCTTTACCCAGGAGATGCAGAGCTGGCGCGAGGCCGGGGTGCACAAGCGAGTGCGTGAAGATGTGCGACGTTTACCCGTGTCTGCGACCAGGGCGGCGAGAAGCAAGCTGTCACCGCCACGTCCAGGGACAAGAGCCAGATGGAAGGAGAAGTGCCAGGGGCTTTGATATTTTGTGCCTCGCTGTCGGCCTCTTTTAAGAATGTCTGCATACCGTCCTTGAATCAGACGGGGCTGGGATTGCGAGCATTAAATAGAAAAAAATGGTCCCCAAATGTCCACTGAGCGATGCACGGACAAGGAAACCGTGGGACAGCCCCACGCTGGGATATTATGCAGCCGTAAAAAAGAAAACCGCTCCCCGGTGGGCAAACCAGAAGCATTATGCTAAGTGAAGGACGCCAGTCCCCAAAGGACCACAGGTTGTAAGATTCCTAGGAAATTTCCAGATGAATACATAGAGACAAAGTAGGTCGGTGGGTGCTTAGAGCTGGGGGGCGGCGCTGGGAGAAACAGGGGTGCTGGCTAACGGGCACAGGGTGTCTTGCCGTGCTGATGCCCGCAGCTGTGTGAACTAAAGGGCACCCTCAAAGCTGGTGAACCGTACGTAAAGTGTAGCTCGAAAAAACCGTAGCGAAAAGTAACACCACCTAGAGCTAAGGTCATGGCCAAGAAGACGAGCAACAAGACAATGACCAGGAGCTCAGGTGGCTGCCCGGGTCCTCCTTGGGCCACCTCAGTCTATCACAGGACTCCCGTTGTCTTCCTGCCCACCCCACCCCTGCAGATACCGAGATCCCAACCCCGCCGACAGCCCTTCCTTCCCTGGCCCCCCACTTCCAAGCGGCCAGTCCCAGCCCTGCCTCTCCACTCTTCCCCAGGCCACCCTGTGTCCTTCACACCCGTCCCCAACACCGGCAATCATCCGGGTTATTTACGCAGGTGCAAGTGTGGGGTCCGACCACGGTCTCATTCACCACTGTGGCATGGCACGCAGCGCCGGGACCCCTGCGAGTGGGCGCCCCGCAAACACTGGTGGGGGGCCAGAGGGAGTCGGCCAACGGGGCCCACACCTCTGGCTTTTCTCGGGATCCACCGCCGCTCTCCTGGGCAGCTGCCTTCCCCAGTCCTTCCGCATCCCATCTGAGTCCCCAATTTCTAGTTCCTACAAGTTCTGCCACCTGCATTGCGGGGAGTCCCTGTCTCCCTCCCCCGGCCCAGCCCCTGCCACTCCCGCTGGGATTCTCAGCCTCCCTCCTCAGCGGACTCCCCCCTGCGCCTTCTTGCTGGCTCGCACAGGACCGCACAGTGAGGTTTCTAAAATGCAGATGGCAGCCTGCCTCTGCCTGCCTTGACCTCAGAATGACTTCCAGACTCGCTCTGTGGCCTGGCTCCCTGTTCTCCAAGCTCATGGCCCATGCCGTCCACGAGCACTTGCCTCCAAGCAGATGCTCGCCCTGCTCTCGCCCAGCTTGGGGCTTTGGCACCAGTGGGTCCTCCTACCTGGAAGGTCCTTGAGCCCTTGTCCACCTTAAACTGGTGCTTCGAGGCCCCCCCTTCTTAGGGAAGGAGGCCCTGACTCCACCGTAAAGTTTTCTTCTAGGCCACCGCGCACTTCTGGCTGCTTTCCTTATTGTCCTTGTCACAGCGTAGTGTAATTCCCAAATGAACAGGCTCGTCTCCTCTCCCAGACGGTCTCTGTTTGAGACTAGGTCTGGGTGGTGTTGCCTGCGGGCCCCGAGCCCCGTCCTTAAAACAGCAGGTTCCCAGCACGTGTGTGTTCAGGCAGTGGAGGAATGGATGGTCCGGGTTACTCAACTCATCTGGGGGGCAGGAGGGCTGGTCTGGGGTGTGCAGAGCAGGGGGAGAGGAGGGAGGACACTCCCCACCGTGGAAGCGGCTGGAGGAAAGGCTGGTGGAGGCTGAAGGGCATGGTGTGCCTGGGACCACTGTGTCCCTCCGTGTCACAACCACAGACCCCAAACGCACATTCTTTACTGCCCGGCAGCCCTCCTGCGCTTGCCCTCTGACCCTGCTCTGGCACTCATGGAGGCAGGGACTTTGTAGCCCTTCTCCTCGCACCTCTGCCCACCTTCCTCATTCTCCGAAGGATCCAGAAGTCATCAGACAAGGGCTCCCTCACCTCCCCCTGACCAGAGCCCAAACGGACCTGTGCTTACTTTCTCCACTGACCCTCCCGTGATGACGAGTGTTGTGTCTCTCCCTTCGTTCTGGAACTCTCCCCTTGCCCCCTTCCCGGACACTGCCCTAAGGTCCCACCCACCCACCCCTGCCCCGAGCGCAGGCATGTCCACACACAAGCACACTCTAGGGAGCTTCGAATCCTGGACCCACCGAGTATGGTCATGGCCTCGGGCAGGTTAAGTAACTTGCGTCTCTAAAACGGAGCTGATCAGAGCATCTTCCTTTTAGGACCGTTGGGAGGTCTAGAGGGACGTGACATTCAGTGAATGTTAGCTAAGATCCCTACTTTTCCTCCAGCCACATCTCCCTCCAGCCACCGGCCCACTGTCCTGCTCATCACAGAGAAACTTCTGGAAAGGGCTGTCCCTGTCTCCCAATTCCTCTTTCCCACTCCTCACCCCAACCACACTGGCTTCTATCCTAACTGCACCACTGAAACAGCCTTGGCCAAGGTCACCAGCTGCCTTTTAAGGTTACCAAACCTCCATGGTCCAATCATGTGACCCGTGAGCAGCATTCGGCGCAGACAGCCACACCCTCGCTGAGACCACATCGTCTCGCAGATCACAGGACATTGTCCTCCCCAGCTTTCTTCCCGTCTCCGCGGGTTCTCCCCTTCCGCTCCGCTCCGGGATGTCTTGGAGCCCCAGGGCCTCACTCTTGGGGCCCCTCTTGCCTCCAGTGCCTCATCCAACCCTGGAGGTCTGAACAGCATCTGTATGGCCGTGGGTCCCGACCAGCCGACTCTGTCCAGCCATCTGTCCACGGAGCTCACTCATTTATGATCACTTCTCCACTCGTTCAGTAGGAGATCTGAACTCCCATTCTTAATCCACGTACCTCCCAACCTATTTCTTCCCTCCATAAATGGCATCATTATGCCCAAGGATGCCCAAGTTAAAAATCTAGAAGTTGCTTTTGATTCCTTCCCTTCCCCTGCACATCCAACCCATAAGCGAGCCCGACCTTCCAGCCACATGCCGAATCCATCTACTTGGCTCCGTCTCGGCTGCCAGGCCCCCTAGACCAAGCCAGCCTCCCGTCTTGCCTCGCGGCCTGTCCCATGGAAGGACATTCCAGGTGAGGGCACAGTGTGTGCAGGGAAAAGGGGCTGAGACCAGACCATGGAGAGAATGCAGGCCGGCAGAGAAGCAACGGAATAAGGACAGTGAGTTTGGAGAACCTTAGCTCGACAACATAGTGGGGGACAAAGCAAAGGAATGGGGAAGGGGCTAGAGACCGGGTTTGAGGTTCTGAGGTCAGAGTGGGCCAGGGATGGAAAAGAAGCACAGCAGAAACATTTTAAGAAAAATGGTCAGAGTGTGAAGATGCACAGAATCCATGGCAGGGCGTGGGTCTGGGAAGGAGAGGGAAGAATCAGATGCGTTTCCTGCACAAGCATGAGGGCTGGTGGCTGGGTGCGGGGAGCCCTGGGTCCTCCTGCCTGGATCAAGACAGAGACCAGGTCTGGGAGCTGAGAGAAGCGAGCCCTGCAGATTTTCTGGAACTGGCCTCTGGGGCTCCCAGGCTGAAGGCAGGGAAGTCAGTGGGAAGCAAAAGGTTCTGAGGGGCGGCTCTGCCAGGAGGCCAGTGCCGTGGGGGTCAGGGGAGAGCTCAGAGGTGGGAATGGGGTCTCACCGGCCTGCGCGTCATCCTGTCCCAGAAGTGGGTGAACTGCAAGGCACGGGAAAGGGTTGTTAGACCCGGCCCATCCCTCTACCGCCCCATCTCCCTGGGCACGGCTCACCCATCACCCACCTTCATAGTGCGCGGCCACTGCTCTGCGACCCCGCGTTTTCTGGCCTTTGGGTGCTGAGAATCAAGGGAAGAGAGATGCGGAATATAGCACGCCCTGACTCTAAGGGCTCCAGAGACACTCCCCAGCCCTGCCTTGCTCTCAGAGCCCCGGCATCTTCATTCTTGTCCAGACTCCTGGCCTCAGAGCCTCAGGCGGTACCTCCCTCCATAAGTAGACCAACTGCATCATTTATCACCCAAACTGGGTTGTTTCTGAGAGCAAAAACGGTTGCTCTTAGTAATCGCAGGGAGATAACCGTCATGAGCCGGGACAGCCCCACGCAAACCTAGACACAGGCTCGCCTGGTCATCCCATTCACGAGTCTCTTTGCTTCCTGGGACACCTCCCCCCTCCGCCTCTGCCTACCCAGCCTTGTCTCCATCAGGACCCTAGGGGTCCTCCGAATCCTGGGCCACCCCCTCCTTCATATCCGGCATAGGGTATCAAGTGAGAATCGGTCCATGGGGGATGGGAGGGGCTTCAGAGAGAACCGACCAGCTGCCAGACTCTGACCTCTGCCCCCACCAACACCCCATCTATGCCTCAGTTTCCCCATCCCCACCGTAAGTAAGGACGATGGTGTTGGCTCTGCCCACCCCATGGGGCTGTTAGGGTGAACAAAAGCGGTGAGTGCAGAAGCCACCGGCCACTGGGATTACTCCTGAAGGTGGAAGAAAGGGCGCTCACCACTTCTGCGAGGCCGAACAAGCCTCTTCAGGAAAGGCCCAGGATCCTGGCTTTCCTCTGTCTGGGGATTCAGTTCCTAGGGGCATTAAGGGCAGGACTGAACCGGGGTCTTGCGGGAGGCCACGAAGACACTAAACCGAGACCGACAGGGGGCCCCTGTCGGGAGAGGCACCATCAGCCAGCGGCACGCACGGGAGTCTTGGGGAAGCCAAGGGGAGGCCGGGTCCTGGGGTCAGGCCCCAGCCTTCACCCCGCGCCCCAGCGCTCCAGCACACAGACCGGGCACAGACCCCGCACAGACCCCGCGGCGCCCACACCCCGTCGGCGGCGTGCACGGAGGGCGCACACCCCGCACGCATCGCCAGCATCCCTCCTCCGCGGCAGGCTCCCCCCCCCCCCCCCCCCCCCCCCCCCCCCCCCCCCCCCCCCCCCCCCCCCCCCCCCCCGTCCCATACCCCCACTTCGCCCCAGCCAATAAACACTGCGGACTCGGGTCTCGGGTGACACAAGCCCCTTTCACGCGGCGGCACCCTCCCCCTGTCCCCGTGTCCCCGACGCCCGCACGGCGGCGGCGCACACCCCCGCACACACGCAGCTGGCACCGCGAGGGCACACCCCGCGCCCCGGGCTCGCGCACACTCCCCACGCCCCGCCGCGCGCGCCCGGCACCCACGGCCACTCACCGGCGGGTCCGGGTCCTCCTCCGCCACCAGCTCCCCCTGGGAAGGCTCCTGCTGGGAAGGAGGCAGTGTCACCCCGTCCCTCTCCACCTGACATCGCACCCTCCACCCATCTTCCTGGCCCCGTGCCCTCCGCCCACCCGGCCCGGTCCGCGGCGGCGCCGCAGACACGGCTCCCGGCCGGCCGCGGGAGGGCTGCGCCGCGGGGCTTCACCTG
The DNA here is from genome assembly GCA_004024625.1 of Mellivora capensis. Classification (NCBI taxonomy): domain Eukaryota; kingdom Metazoa; phylum Chordata; class Mammalia; order Carnivora; family Mustelidae; genus Mellivora; species Mellivora capensis. The sequence continues at coordinate 10,034 of PISX010016901.1, read as the reverse complement.
GGCGGGCGGCGGTGCCCGGCTGCCCAGGCTGGCGGCGGCCAGCAGGAGGCCGAGGCAGGCCAGCGCCAGGCCCAGGCCCAGCGCGAGCGGCGCCAGCAGAGCGGTGCCCGGCTCCCCCCGGCGCCCCCTCCGCCTCTGGCTCCGACGGGCGGCCATGGGGGCGGGGGGCTGTGCCTGCCTCGCCGCTCACCCCCCCACCCCGGGGCCCGGGACCCGCGGGGGCGGGGGCCCGGGAGCCGGCGGGCTGGGCGGGCGGCCGAGGGGGAGGGGTGACGGACGCGCCCGGGCGGGGAGCGCGGGGGAAGCGGGGCGCGGCGGGGGCGCAGAGCCGCGGGCGGCCGAGCGCGCGCACGGCGCTGACCCCGGGAGGAGGCCCGCGGGGCCCGGGTTGGCGGGAGGGGCCCCGGGCGCGCAGGGCCGGCCGGGCGGCGGGAGCGGGGGCGCCGCGCGCGGGGACTCCACCCAGCCCCGGGTGCGGGGGGGGAGGGGGGCGAGGAAGGGAGAGGCGGCGGGACCCCCCGCGCCTCCGACGGGGCCTGGCCCGACCGTGGGTTTCGGGCCCCGGCCCAGGAGGACCCGGCAGCCAGGTTCGGGCCGAAGGCCGTTTGGGTTTTCTCGGCGCCCCGAGGACGGTACTTCCGTGCACGAAACGGGAAAAGAGCCTGAGGACATCATTCACGCGGGTCATGTGCTCGCTCCTTCGGCGGATCGGTTGGGAGTTTATAAAAACCCCGGCGTCCTGCGCCGGCGAGAGCTCGCCTCTGGGCCGCCCCCGGTGAGCTCTGGAAGCCCGCGGGCCGCTTCTGCCACGCAGAGGGCTGCGGCCAGCGCGTGGACTTGCAAAAGCCGGCCCCCTTTTGCCATGAAAACCCTTGTGTGAGCAGTAGGAGCCTCAGAAGCGCATGTCGCCTGGCACGTTCACTTCCGCACATTTGCAGTGAAAAGTATCCGAAACCCACTGTGTTGCGAGAGTAGTCATTAGCCCTGGTGAGGCCGTGGTTGTGGCTGAGGAAGTTTCTGGAGAGGCTCCTGCCCTCTCCCCGCAGCCTGGCCTGCTTGGTTTCCTTTGTGTTCTGGAAGCCGCTGACCACCCCACCCCCGGCCTCAGGGTCTCAACACCTTTATTCTCCTTACAGGGCACACTCAGACCACCCTCTTCCCCAGTTAGTCATTTCGGACAGTTTTCCAGACCCAGCTTTTCTCATGAGGATCCAAACCGCCCCCGCTGTCCCCTCTGGTGCCCTCTCTTTCTCAGCTGGCGCAATTTGTAATGACACATCTGGCTACCATCTCCCCGTGGACACTCTAAAGGAAAAATGACATATTTCCCGGTTTCTGCTTATTGTCTGTGTCTACAATGTCAGTTCGTGAGGATTGTATTCACTATGTTCCTGGCACTTTGTCAGACCCAAAGGTCTGACAACCCTCCCAGGAAGATGGTGGGCAAACCCATGAAATTTACTGAGACGTGAACGCAGGTCATTCCGAGCTGGGGTAAGAATGGGGCTTGATTAGGGCAGGTAAGGGTTACTGTGGAATTATGGAGAATGTACAGAGCAAAGGGAGGGGCTCAAACAGTCTTAAGGTGTAAACGGTCACTTGGTAGATATTTCTATTGAAAATCTGATTTTTAAAGTAATTTTTAAGCCGATTTTTAAAAAAGTAATCCCTATGCCCAATATGAAGTTCAAAGTCATGATCAAGAGGTCAAGAATTGCATGCTCTACCCACTGAGCCAATCAGGCACACCTGACTGTGGGGTTTGGGTTTTGTTTTTGTTTTTGTTTTTGTGTTAAATTTTGCTTATTTATTTGACAGACGGAGATCACAAGTAGGCAGAGAGGTAGACAGAGAGAGAGAGAAGGAAGCAGGCTCCCTGCTGAGCAGAGAGCCCGATGCAGGGCTCGATCCCAGGACCCAGAGATCATGACCTGAGCAGAAGGTAGAGGCTTAACCCACTGAGCCGCCCAGGCGCCCCTGTTTTTGTTTTTTTTAATGAGCTCTATACCCAAGGTGGGGCTTGAACTCACGACCTGGGATCAACAGTCCTACAGACAGAGCTAGCTAGGTGCCCGAGAATCAGCTGATGTTTTCCATCAGAGTTGATGGGTCTTTCAGGAAGTTGCTGGAATAAGCAATAAAGTTAATTGGCAACATTCATCTTCCTGGACAAGCGTCTCTTCGAGTACTAGTCATGCCAATGAAGACAAGTATAGTCATGTTAACAGAGATGTAAGTGTCCCCGGCCGGTGGCTTCAGTTGTCCCCCTGCAGCGACTTGATCATAATGGATGTTTAATAAACATCTGTTGGGTGATTGAGCTAAAGGCTCCGAGGGGACAGGGACCACATATGTCTTCTCTTCTGTTCATCCTCAGTGCCTAGCGCATTGTCTAGCAAACGGGGAAGCACTCTAAGTATTTCTGGAATGACTGAATGGGATAAATACTTCATTTGGGACATTTGTAACAGGGAGAAAAGGAAGAAGCCCGAGACACCTGGGTAGACAGCCTGGAGGGAATTCTGAACAGTTTCGGGATCTGTGTAATCTCAGGGCACTGATTGAGTTTCTTTGTACTTTGACCTTTTCATACAAGTGTCTCTGTGTTATTCTGGGCTTCTGCGCTATGGTCGGGGTTATCGGGGTGCACGCAAATGACATGAGAAAGGGACGATGCAGGGGCGCCCGGCTGGCCCAGTCGGTGGACCATGAGACTCTCGATCTTGAGGTTGCAGGTTCAAGGCCCCGAGCTGGGTGCAGAGATTACTAAAACTGTATAAAAATAAAAAGACAAGCAAACCCTGTCTTTGGGACAGAACCCTGTCCCCTCGGAGCCAGTAAATATTTCCTGGATTTCCACTGAGTCTGATGAGTGAGCCGTTACCACAGCCTCCATCCGTCTGGATGCTGAGCGCGTGCAATAGTCAGAAAGTAAAACGGGCTTTCTGACTCTGGGTCCTTTGTCTCCAATCCCTCCTCAGGGAAAGGTAGAGAATGCAAAAAGAAGCAAAAGTGCAAAGACGGGGGTGGGGGGTGGGGGGGTGCCAGTGTAGCCTTCCTGCTTAGGCTGGCCCAAGAGGGGCAATTTCCCCAATCAACAGGCAAAGGAAAATGGGAGAGGTGGGAGTGGAATTCTGGAAACGTGTGGAGGTCTGCACGATAGGCCAACAGCATCCGCGGACGACGACCCGACGTCCCTTCCTCACCCAGAAGGCATTTCTCTCCCTCGGACAGAACGGTGGACGGCTTGTCTACGAAGACATTGAACCAGCTGTCTGAGGAAGATAAGCCTTGGCAATCCAGAATAGATGTTTTTTTATTCTAGCTTTTGGGGTGATCCAAAAGCTGCGAGCTGATCACTAGTCCTCTCCACTCCAAAGGAAGCTCTTAATGATGTATCTTTCTTTTTTGGTTTTTAAGATTTTATTTATTTATTTGACAGAGAAAAAGCACAAGCAGAGGGAGCTGGCAGAGGGGGAGGGGGAAGCAGGCTCCCCGCTGAGCAGAGACACCCCCCCACCCCCCCCACCCCGCACAGGGCTCGATCCCAGGACCCTGAGATCATGACCTGAGCCACCCAGGCGCCCCAGTGGATGTGTATCCTATCCTAATCCATGAAGAATTCCTAGGCAGGATTTCCCACTAGAGAGAACCCTAGAGGAAAAATAGTATAACTTACATTCCAGCAGAGGAAACGCAGGATAGCTTGGTCGTTCTTTATGAAATGTCACCAACGACCACCACACCTAGGAGAACCAGGAGCATGCACAGACAGACAAACAAACAAGAGGATATGCACGGGAGGAGCCAGAGACACGTGTGTAAGTCATGGATTTCGCTTCCTTGTACTTTGCAGATATTGTGTTTTTTACAGACTCAAGGTGTACGGCAGCCCTGCACGGAGCCAGTCTTCTCGCACCATTTTCCCAAAGGCGTTTGCTCACTTAATGTCTCTATGTCACATTCTGGTAATTCTCACAATATTTCAAACTTTTTCACTATATTTGCATTTATTGTGGCCATCTATGATCAGTGATTATGACTTGCTGGAAGCTCAGATGATGGTTAGCTTTTCTCTCTTTTTTTTTTTTATAGCTTATTTATTTATTTATTTTTTTGCCTACTCACCGTATCCAGTATGGGGCTCGAACTCATGACCTGGAGACCAAGAGTCACGTGCTCCATGGACTGAGTCAGCCGGGCGCCCCAGCATTTTTCAAGCCATATAAACTGTTACTTACTAGCTACTGCACACTTAACAGACTTTGGTGCTATAAACATAACTTATATGTGCACCAGGAAACCAAAAGATTCATTTGACTTCTTCATGGCGATGCGTGCTTTATTGCCCTGGCCTGGAATTAAACCCGCGATGACTCGGAGGCGTACCTACAGCCTACAAAGGGAACCGGTAACATACTTAAAGAGGTTCGAGAAGACAAAACAGGGACGCCTGGGTGGCTCAGTCGGTTAAGCGGCTGCCTTCGGCTCAGGTCATGATCCCAGCGTCCTGGGATCGAGTCCCACATCGGGCTCCTTGCTCGGCAGGGAGCCTGCTTCTCTGTGTCTGCCTGTGCTCTCTCTCTCTGACAAATAAGTAATAAAAAAAAAAAAACTTAAAAAAAAAAAGAAGACAAAACATCCATAACACAAGAAGAGTGTTAGATCAGAAATCAGGGGCGCCTGGGTGGCTCAGCGGGTTAAAGCCTCTGCTTTTGGCTCGGGCTCTCTGCTCAGCAGGGAGCCTGCTTCCTCCTCTCTCTGCCTGCCTCTCTGCCTACTTGTGATCTCTGTCTGTCAAATAAATAAATAAAATCTTTAAAAAAATTAATACAATTATTAAAAAAAAGAAATCAGAAATCAGAAAACAAGAAACATTTCTCAGTGGCTAAAAATGTGGTTACAAATATAAGTTTTTTTGGCACACCTGGGTGGCTCAACCCTGGAGTGTGTGACTCTTGATCTGGGAGTTGTAAGTTTGAGCTCCACCTTGGGTGTAGAGAGGACTTAAAAATAAAACCTTAAGGAGCGCCTGGGTGGCTCAGTCAGTTAAGCGTCTGCCTTCGGCTCGGGTCCCTGTCTCTGGATCCTGGGATCAAGACCCATATTGGGCTCCCAAGGAGTCCGCTTCTCCTCTCCCTCTGCTTGCTGCTCTGCCTACTTTTCTCGCTCTATCAAATAAAGAAATAAAATCTTAAAAAAATAAATAAAATCTTAAAACTTAAAAAAATAAATTTTAAAAATCTTAAAAATTAAAAAAAAAATAAAAAGGGGGGCACCTGGGTGGCTCAGTGGGTTAAGCCTCTACCTTCGGCTCAGGTCATGATCCCAGGGTCCTGGGATCGAGCCCCGCATCGGGCTCTCTGCTCAGCGGGGAGTCTGCTTCCTCCTCTCTCTCTGCCTGCCTCTCTGCCTACTTGTGATCTCTCTCTGTCAAATAAATAAATAAAATGCTTTAAAAAAATTTAAAAAAGAAAAATCTCTAGGGGCACCTGGGTGGCTCAGTCAGTTAAGCGTCTGCCTTTGGCTCAGGTCAGGATCCAGGAGTCCTAGGATCAAGTCCCATATTGGGCTTCCCTCATTTTGCGGGGATCCTGCTTCTCCCGCTCCCTCTGCCTCTCCCCCCTGCTTGTGCTCTTTCGCTATTAAGTAAATAAATAAAATCTTAAAAAAAAAAAAAAGATACGAATCCCAGAAAATGAATTTGAATAAAATGGAGGGAAGAAAAATATCTTAGAAACAGATTAAGAGATCATTTCCAGAACTGAAAGGCTTGTCTTCATTCTGGAAGGTTCTACTGTGGGGCTCAAAATAGTGAATGGGCAGCACCTCTTTCTGCCCTCAGGTCCTATCCCTGTGCTTTAATGAAATCACCCTTTGGGGCGCCTGGGTGGCTCCGTGGGTCAAGCCTCTGCCTTCGGCTCAGGTCATGATCTCAGGGTCCTGGGATCGAACCCCGCGTCGGGCTCTCTGCTCAGCGGGGAGTCTGCTTCCCCCACCCCCTCTCTGCCTGTCTCTCTGCCTGCTTGTCATCTCTGTCAAATGAATAAATTTAAAAAATCCTAAAAAAACCCCACCAAAATGACTAGATTTTTCACCAACCACACTGAATCTTGGAAGATTGAAGAGAGAAAAATGCCTACAATTTCTGAACAAGGGCCTCATCCACCTCCGTTTTGACCTTGAACTTTCCAGCTGATAGCTTTCTCCTTTCCAGCCCACCTCTTAATCGGGCAAAAGACCTTGCGACCAAAGCATCCCCAGGACTGAACTGAAATTACCCCTCCAGGGATAAGGACTGCTGGGAGCCCGCCAGACCCCACCTATGAGTGGCCCCATGATAGTGATCGACCTTGACCTTCACTGAAGCCCGCACTGCCTGCCAGCACACTCCGACCCCAGCCCCACCTCTTCCTCACCTAACCCTACAGGTATATTCAAAGCCTTTGGGAGACAGTGTTTGAGATGGGGGTCCCCTGTCTTCCTGTCTTCCTGGTGTCCAGCTCATGGAAATCAAGTCTTTCCTTATTTCCCCCATGCTCGTCTGTCTGCCTTTGGATTTTGTCAGCGGTGAGTGGCCGAACCTGTTCTGTTGGGAACCCCCAGAACCCAGTGTTCACGCACCCCTGATTCTCTATCTCACATCTGTATGGAGCCAAAGTGTTGTAAGGGAGCCAAAGTGTAAGGACAGAATAACAGCGCACGCTGACGTGCAAAGTTGGCCTCTCCCCACCCTTGCCTAGAAAACTGCGGCTATGTTCCCCCAAATGTGGGAGTACACCAGAAAAAAGGCAACAAGATATTCAGGAAACAGTGGCTCTAATTCATGGGGGCGCCTGGGTGCCTCAGTGGGTTGAGGGCTCTGCCTTCGGCTCGGGTCATGATCCCAGGGTCTTGGGATCGAGCCCCGCATCGGGCTCCCTGCTCAGTGGGGAGCCTGCTTCTCCCTCTCTCACTCCCTGGATTGTGTTCCCTCTCTTGCTGTGTGTCTGTCAAATAAAGTCTTTAAAAAAGAAAAAAGAAAAAAACCCAAAATACATGTTTTTTCTTATTTGACAGAGAGAGAGACTGAGAGCAGGGGTGGGGAGGAGAAGGAAAAGCAGGTTCCCTGCTGATGTGGGGCTCGATCCTAGGAGTGGGGAGGAGAAGGAAAAGCAGGTTCCCTGCTGATGTGGGGCTCGATCCTAGGACGCTGGCTTCATGACCTGAGCCAAATGCAGACGCCTCACCAACGGAGCCACCCAGGCGTCCCCCCCAAAAAACAAATATTTACACAAAGACTCATCATTGGAACAAGTGGAAGAGAATGGAGCTGATTAAATGCCTGATGCTTTGTGCTGCAAAGTTGTTATTAACTACAAGATAATATAGACGGAAATCGGACGGAAATGCGCCAGGATTTTGGAAATAACCTCTGCAAGAAATAGGAACAGAGACCCTTCCCAGGGCCTGCTTCTGGGCTGCAGGGGTGGAGCAGGGTGGGACAGGATGGGAAGGGGTGAGGCAGCCTTGTTTTCCCTGTAATAGTGTGTTCTGCAGGATCTGCTCTCCAGCGAATGCAGCAGTTGGGTTGTCAAAAGAAAAAAAAAAAAGTGGTGAAGCCAGATGCCTGGCGGAGGGGAGGGGAGGGGAAAGAAAGCCGTTCAGCCTCCTCCAGGCCTGGGCTCACACCTGCTAGTGGAAAAAAACAAGGACTGGACCCTTGGAGACCTCGTCCTCAGAGCCCTTAACTCTGGCTTGAAAAACTAATTCAGTCCGCTTAACCTTTCTGTTCTTGGTTTGCAGCCAAAATGAAAATTAACTTGCATTTTTTTGGACACCGATTGGAAACGACTTGGGAAAAGCGGGAAGCGTAGGAAAAATACTGAGAGGAAATCCGCCAGTGTGATTTGTTTTCTTCTGCCTTTTTATGCTTTTCTTCTCGAATTTTCTACCCTGATAATGAGAGAAAATAAGGCTTTTTTTTTCTTTTTTTTGAGGCCCGGTTTGATTCATACTGCTCACGTGCAGAGAAGGACTTCCCACGGTCTGCAAGGGCAGGGGTGCTGGGAAGGCTCCGCTGGCGGTCCTATTTTCAGGGCCTGCAAAACTCTGTTGAATGTGTTTAAAAAAAAAGACATCAGAGGCCCCAAATGGTGTCACGTAGAGGCCCCAAAGCAGGACTCCATACACCATACACCCCCAGAAACGCAACCCAGCCCTCAGCCAGGGAGTTTTCCGTCTGCGCCAGAGTGGTCCACCCGGGCTCTCTCCAGCGCCCTAGCGAGGATGAGGCCACCCGCAGGGTAAGACACCTGGCTTCTCCCCTGGAAAGCTGGCCTGCCTGGAACAATCCTTTTCTTTTACTAGTAACTCTCTGGCCCAACTCTTCTCCTGTAAGTAGACCCCTTGCAGAGAGTCTCTCCCTGCTAGATGGGGTGCTCCTTTCCCACTCATGATCCTTGAATAAAGCCAAGGAGAGGGGCGCCCGGCTGGTTCAGTCGGTGGAGCGTACGACTTTTTTTTTTTTTTTTAAGATTTTACTTATTTATTGGACAGAGAGAGAAGAGAGAAGGAACACAAGCAGGGGGAGAGGCAGAGTGAGCAGCAGACTCCCCGCCGAGCAGGGAGCCCGATGATGCGGGGGATTGATCTCAGGATCCCGGGATGATGCCCTGAGCCAAAGGCAGACACTCAACCGAGTGAGCCACCCAGGCGCCCAGGCATGCAACTCTTGATCCCCGGGTGCTGAGTTTGAGCCCCACAATGGGCAAAGAAAAGTCAACGATATCTTCCAACGTACTTAGTCTAATTTTGTTTTTACGGGAGTTTACACAGACACTCCAGAATTGATCACCGAATTCACCGCAGGTTATCTTCCGTGGGGAATGCTTTTTAAAAGAAAAAACTTTTATTTTTAATTTGAAGTCACCTCTGCACCCAAGGCGGGGCTTGAAGTCACAACACTGAGATCAGGATCAGGAATCACACGCTCCACGGACAGCGCCCGCGGGGTACCCCTGCGACATGGGAATTGTGGCGCACAGGTCACCTGCTTTATTAATAATGTGGAAGGACGAACTCCCTTCCCACGTGGGTCCCCTCCTCTGCTGTCAGTGCTTTAGTCCCAACACCAGGTATGGGGGTTTCCACACGCCAACCCCGTGACACCAGCTGAGCGCCCCACGACTCAGTCCCCCGCTCCACGGGGAGGTAGCTGGGATCCTACAGGTGGACGGGCTTGGTCCTACAAGGCACCTCCCCACCCCGTGCCTCTGCCTGACTATAAGCACAGGCTCCCACGACTTCCTCCCCAGGTTCGATTCATCTGCTAGAGCCGCTCACAGAACTCCAGACAATCGTGTCCTTACTAAGACTTTAGGACAGAAGGCGACAACTGCGGCTGGCCAGGCCGACCGAGTCACCGTCACCCACTGGACCCTGAGCTCGTCTGCAGCTGGTCTCCCCTCCCTGGAGGCTGGGAGGTGGGGCTGAAGGTCCCAACCCTCCAATCTCGAGGTGGACAGCCCACGCCACCCGCCCAGCATCAAGAGCCCCTTGAACATGACCTAATTAACATAATCTCATTAGCATAAAGTCAGGTGTGGTTGATGGGCTCCTTTCACCTGGTTCCGGGGATTTCAGGATCCCAGACGCTCGAGCAAATCCCAGAACAGCTGTTCCCATTGTTCTCATTGGTCGGCAGATTCCCAGGGTTTTAGGAGCTGGGGGCCAGAAATGGGAACAAAGATGAAATCTATCTATTTTTATTATAAATCCCAATCCCACCGAGGGTCCCGTTGTGTTTTTCTTATGATTAAATTCCCGTTGCACGTTTTTAGGGAAAAGCCCTAGAATCGCTATTGTGTCCGTCCTGGAGCCTCAAGGCAGGAGACAGGACATCAATTCGTTCCATCACTGGCGCGACATTCACCCTGATCCCCTTGGCCGGGCTTCTCTACCCTCAAGTGACGGTTTTGTGACCTACAGTCTGCGGAGAGACATTGGAGACCCTGCTCCAGAACCCCGTTCTCCAACAAACAACCACCGAAAAA
>PISX010016900.1:0-44879 GCA_004024625.1 Mellivora capensis | reverse complement strand
CCGACTTTTGTAGCAACATGGACGGGACTGGAAGAGATTATGCTGAGTGAAATAAGTCAAGCAGAGAGAGTCAATTATCATATGGTTTCACTTATTTGCGGAGCATAACAAATAACACGGAGGACATGGGGAGATGGAGAGGAGAAGGGAGTTGAGGGAAATTGGGGGGGAGATGAACCATGAGAGACTATGGACTCTGTAAAACAACCTGAGGGTTTTGAAGGGGCAGGGGGTGGGAGGTTGGGGGAGCCCCGTGGTGGGTATTATGGAGGGCACGCATTGCATGGAGCACTGGGTGTGGTGTAAAACTATGAATTCTGTTACGCTGAAAAGAAATAAAAACAAAAAGAAACAACAACCAAAAAAAGGTTATAATCTAATCAAGGATAATGAATAAGAGACTATAACAAATTTTTAATTATGATTCTTCTGTGAGGAAGTTTATGCTAATCAAGGGGACATGGTGTGCATTGAACCTAGAATAGGGGAAGGGAATGGTCCAACCACATTTACATGTGTGTTCTTAGCTCTATCTGCTGAATGGGTGCTTTAGAGAGTGGACAGGAATGTTCTGATATTTTGACCTTATTTTTTCTTTTAAGATTTTATTTATTTATTTGAAAGAAAGAGAGAGAGTGTGTGAGCAGAAAAAGGGGGAAAGACAGAGGGAGAAAGAGAGGGAGAATCAGACTCTCTGCTGAGCAGGGAGCCCAACCCTGGGATTATGACCTGGTAAATTCCCATAAAGTAAATGAAGCATACCTCTGTTATAACTTTAATCGACTAAACCACTAAGGCAATTTAACTACTTCTATTCTTTCAGATTCTGTTATAGCAAAGAAACCTTCTAGTGATAATTTGGCTTCCCATGTGGATGTGTAGAACATTTATAGTATAATTCCATTTTATTGTAAAATTATACATATACAAAATATACCTATTGCGTTTTCATAAAAGTCTTAGATGATTTTTTACACCAGCCTTTAACAGGGAGTACCTGTGGAGAGTAGATTGCCAGTGTAGGCTTTGTTGGTAGAGGGTATGTGGGATATTTAAGAGAACCTTGATTTTTCACTTTTGACGTTCCTGCATTCTTGGATTTATTTTTAATAGTTGAGCATGTCTAGATTTTATAGTAGAAAAGATATAAAGTTATGTCCCCGTCCCCTAGGTTAAATAGCTTATTTGAGGCAATACTCAAGACTATGAAAGACACACATGGCTCTTTTTCCCTGGGTGCCTACAAGGGACTCTGAGCTAGATAGAGCTGGCAGGCAGCTCCCCTTTAGAGGTCCATGTGTGTCAAGCAGGTCCTGCTCACAAAGCTTCTCAGTCCATGTTTGCACCATGACCATCTCTTCGAAAAAAAATAGCCTTAAAAAAAATCTTCTTCTAAAATATATAGGGTAGTGATCATAGTCACTTAAATTTCCAAGAAAAATAGAAAATTTGATTTTTAAACCTGTGATTCAGTTGAAATCTTTTATATTCCCAGCACTACAATTTTAATTTATCTGCAAAGGGAGAGGGTATTAGTTTGAATGTACCCATATGGTGATTTTGTTTTACTCGAGATGCCTCTTTGCAAGTAGAAAGCTCTACAAAGCCTCCGATGAAAATAAAAAAAAACTTAATCACTGAATACTTTGCCTCTACATATTTGTGTCAACTTCATGACAAATTTTAATAGAGAAAGGAATCTAAACTGATTAGTGGTTTATGCTGATGATACTTGTAATTTTATAACCATCACTTACAAGGAATAAATCACTAACTGGAAAAAGCATAATTTACATTCCAGATAGAAAAATTCACCTTAATGTTACGTCAGTTGGTTACTAGGTTAGACAATTCCATCTATTGCCTATATATATACATATATATATATTATATAATTTGATACTTTAAAGTATGATTTTTATTTATGTGGTTCTAAGGCCTGAGGAATAAAATCCCTAATTATATTGCATGAAACATTTATTTTTTTCTATAACCTTCCCAAAGGAGACCTTTGTGAGTCTATTAATCAACTTGGCTTGACTTCTATTTAAAGAAAGAAAAGGTAATTGGGAATTTAGCTTCATAATTTATGGCATTATAACCATAACACAGTAGTAAGTTTTTTTAAAAAAGCTTCTTATAAATCACAATATTCTGAATTTATTAGAGTGGGAGACTGCCATTTAGGTATGTTTGCTTTATAAGCTAGGAACAAATTTCTCTTTTGAATTTGAAGAGAAAGATAAGAATTTTCGTGTCTCAGTTAAGGTGATTTATTACACAAAAACTAGAAATGAGGTCTCTTTTCCTTAAAAATAACAGAACAATGGTTTTATTAAAGTCTTGGCACTCCATTCAGAAAATTTGCAAATTCTGTAGTACAACTCTGTGCCTTTGAAATGTGGGAGACATCTCAACACAGTTTTTCTGGATGCAATTGACCCTGAATAATGTATGAGTTGTGTAATAGCTCTGCGGCACACTCTCATTTCCGAGGAACTCTGGCTTCTCCTGTACCGCATCTCCTGCTTTCAATTGCTAGGCTGTACGTTTACTATATTGGATCTTTAATGGTGAGTCGTCAAGGTGGAGAAAGAATGTCTGAGAACCGAAAATCCTTGGCAATCCAGAAAATACCTTAATAGACTAGACTTCTTGTCGAAGCTTGATTGTGAAAATGTGAGTTTTGAACAGAACTTTCTTCTAGGGTTCTGAACCTGGGATGTTTTTACCACGAGGGAAATAACTGGGTAGCCAAAGAATATCAGTTTTACTTGGGGAGATTACAGTAATGTAACTGGAAAGCAATTTAAGCAGTTTCACATAAAAAGATACCACTAAGTCATGGAATAGAGCTTTAAATTTTCACATGAATCTTAACCATAAAACACAGGACTTCGGAGACATTTCTCTCCTTTGAATGGCTGCTTGGAGATGTGCCACAGACTTGCAGAGGTCAGCTTTCACTCCGTGCTCCTGGGGACCACAAGATAGCAGCCCCCACTGCCGCTACAACACAGCAACACCATTCCTGAGAATCCCTCCGCAGCAGGGGCTCAGGAGCCCATTTTACAGATGGAGAAATTTGGGTCCAGGCATATAAGGCGGTTCACCAAGGTCCCACATTTAAGGAAGGAGCCTTAATACAAAACCCAGGCAACCTGAGAAATTTGAGGAATGCTATTTCAGGAATATTTTGGAATGAAAATACCAAGACAGCCAGATAAAAAAGGCTGAAGCTCCTCTCTCTGAGGTGTTTTGTTTTGTTTGATTCCGATGGAAAGTATTTTTGATTAGAGTTAATTCATTTCTCAAAGAACTTTCGGTGATACCTGTATTTTAATATTTTAAGTACTATCTTCATATCTCCTTAGATCTGTTCTATGCTATATAAAATATGTGGAATAATAACATTTAAGTGCTTACAAACTGTCAAGACCCTTTCTAAAGGCTGTATATGTATTATGTCTTTAATTATTACAAGCGCTCCATGAAGTTAATTGTGATTACCATGTCCATTTTATAGATGAGAAGACTAAAGTGAAAACAGATTAGGTAATTTACTTAAGCCACACATCAATTAAGGGGTTGAACAATCTGCCCTCCAGGGCCTTGGCTTTTTATCAAAGGCTAAGTTGTCTCTCAGAGGAAAGACACTGAGGCCCCAACTAATACAGAGAAGTTACCTGGCAGGGGTCTGCAGGTCTTGGGATCTGTGCCCTGGAAACACTGTCTCTTGACACTCCAGAAACTATACAGTTCTGTGAGGACTTCAGGAATTCCATGCCTTATCTTCTGTTTGCAATAACCTAGGCCCAAAGTGGCAATATAATTTTGTTTTATTTATTTATTTATTTGTTTGTTTTTTGGCTTTTTCCACCCCCTTTAAAAATTTAAATTCAATTAATTAACATATAATATAATATAGTATTAATTTCAGAGGTAGAGGTCAGTGACTTATTAGCCTTACATAACACCCAGTGCTCCTTACATCACATATCCCTCTTAATGTCCATCATCTAGTTACCCCATCCCCCCACTCCCTGCCCCTACTCCCACAGCAACCCTCAGTTTATTTCCTATGATTAAGAGTCTCTTATGGTTTGTCTCCCTCTCTGGTTTCATCCTGTTTTATTTTGTTTTAAAATGAGGAAGATTAGAGAGGACAATTCAACCCTAACACTTAGTATCTCACCTCAGTACACTATAAGGTTGTAGCCTCTACTGCACTAGAACTTTATTTCTAGATACTAAGATAAATCTCTGAGATTTATCCCTGAAAGTTTATGAGAAAAAGAAAGGATGCTCTAAGAAGAAATGGCTAATGCTGATCTAGCTTTCTAAATAGGACAAGGCTTTAAGAATAATTTCTGCCATTCAGCTCTCCTGTGACCCGCAAGCAATAAATGACAGTCTTTTAAAAACAGCAATGGCTTATCTTGGGCATCAAGCAGGGAAGAACTCGAGTGATTTCTCTACACTTGTAATGTCAAGAGGAGCCCTACTCAGAGACCTCTGTTATAAAAGAGGAATTGTTTATAGCTATTGAAAAATCCTCACAGAACTGTCCATCAAACTTTATGAAATGTGTGAGTTACTTAGGTATCAGCTTTCTGGATCTAATTTTTTTTTTTTTTCCAGAGTGTTCAGAATCAAACCCTTTCCTTACTGGCTGGTTACATACTGATAAACACAGAGCTGTTTTACTTCATTTTCCTTCCTTTTCTCCTTTTGTTTGTTTGTTGACTCTCTCCACACCTTTTTTCCCCTTCCCTTAGACCCTGTTCTGAAACTATAACTCTGTGCTTTTCAAAATGGGGCCTATGGTCCATGTGGGTCAAAATGCATATTTTTATTAAATTAATAAAGCATTTTTGAAAATTATTAAAAATGCATATTTGAGGCCTTACCTCAATTATCCGGATCTCTAGAGTGGAGCTGAGGACTCTGCATTTCAATAAGCTCCTGAGAGATTCCTTTCTATACTGAAGCAGAGGAGCTCTACCCCATGATTTTCCACCTTTGCTGTAGGCTTGTTTGTTTCACCAGAATTCCAGGCTCTGATCCAGAGTTTCTGATCCAGTATGTCCCGGGAGGGACCCAAAACTTGCATTTCTATGGAGTTCCTGGGTATTGCTAATGCTCCTGGGTTCAGAAATCTTCATGAATTCCGGAGCTTTGAGAAGTTCTAGTCTTGTCTAGTCTAATCTTTGAAGTCCTGAAAAAACCTTTTAAGAAAAAATGGTCTAAAATGTCAAATATTTTGGTTGTAGAAAGAAAACTGTTGACAAAAACACCCCAATTTCTCTCTGTGCCTTTGTGGGGGACCATTCTTCACTCTCCAACTCTCTGCATGTTTGGCTCAGCTCATCTTCGGAGGGCGACGCCCACCCCCTTCAGGTATCCTTGGTTCACACAACCATGAGCTCCCTCTCTCCTCAGCCCTTCCTGAATCTCCCTCATCTTTCCACTTGTGGGAGGACACTGATTCCTGCCTCTGTGGGGGTGTGGTTAACAGTGTTTGGGGAAGATAAGATGTTTCAGCTTTCCTACCATACTGCAGACTCCTCAAATACAAGGTTTGTGCCTTTTTTTATTCTGCCTTGCCTGGCAGTGGCACTTCATTGATGCTGAACAGATGTTTGATTAATGGATGAATATTTCAGTGGGAGAAGTGTATGTTTAATTCCTTTAAATGAGGGCTAGACTGTTATTACTTTATATTTTCTTTTTTTTTTTTTTTAAGATTTTATTTATTTGTCAGAAAGGGAGAGAGCGAGTGCTTGAACACATGCAGGGAGAGCGGCAGGCAGGGGGAGAAGCAGGCTCCCCTCCAAACAAGGAGCCTGGTACAGTACTCGATCCCAGGACCCAGGGATCATGACCTGGGCCAAAGGCAGGCACTTAGCTGACTGAGCCACCCAGGTGTCCCAATGCTTTATATTTTTCCACTTGAAGGATCTGTTGTCACAGCAATGAAAGTTGTTCTTTAATTTAGCTAAGAAGGTCGGCAGTGTTTGGGATGAGCACCTTTATAGGAAAAGCCAAGGCATGCTCCAGTAGCATACCGAGGCTTTTTACTGGTATCCTAGAAGTAATTCTCTGTTCCGGCTACACGCAGTGTGGTTCCAGGACCGGTAACACCGGTAACACTGGCCTCACCAGGGAGCAGTTAAAAACTCAGAATCTTGGGCCTCACCCCAGGATCAGAATCAGGATCTGGAGGTGCTCTGTCTGCACCTTCGAGTTAGAGAAATACTGCATTACTCAGAAGAGTTTCCTTCTGACTGAAAGAGTACTGAAGAACAGTGACAAGTCAGTGCAAGAATCTGTTGTTATTGGTGATTACTAGTATCTTCCAAAAAAAAGAATTTTTTTTTAGTTTGTTAAAAAAAAATTCTTTTTTTTGGAAGATACGTTTGTGGTAACTGGGAGTTCAGCTGGGGGTTTGTAACTGTCATCAAAGGTCCTTATTATGGGGCATCATATTGTGCTAGATGCTGTTAAAGAAAAGTAATGAATCTGAGCTTTACCACAGAGCCAGACATGATTGATGTGGGCAAGCAGATATTAAGACATAATTAAACATATGAAGCATATAGATTCAGCATCAATACAACATGAGTGGATTTATTTTTGAACGTTTTTGTTTTATTCATCCCCTATTATCCACATTTCTTTGATTTGAGAATTTTCAAAACAAGGTATTTTTAGCTATTTGCATAGAGAAATTTGGTATTTAACAGTAATCCCGGGAAGGTTACATAAAGATTGATATTCCTGAGCACCTCGCCAATCAATCTCAATTTGTCCCAAAGAATAAATATCCTTTGATATGGAAAATTAGTTACGCTATGTGGTGCCCAAATAAGGGCATCTTCTCTTTGTCTTTCATTTATAGTATAACTTGTATATAAATGGGTCAGGCATCAAAAGCATAATTAACAGTTTTAAATAAATTGTCAAAAGTAAGGGAAAGTGTTTATGTGCTTTGCATTCAAATGTTTACTCATAACTTAGGGTTTAAAGTGTGTCATTATTATCCAAATACAAAAAATAATGTTCATTTAAGCTTATCTAAGATCATCGTACTTAGAATATTGATCTTTACTGCTCCCTAGTGAAAGGATTATGCAATATTTTATGTGTGAGGCTTACGTGGAACATGAACTTTCTTGGTTAATAAGATCTCTTTTCTTTTATGACAGTTGTGATTCTCAAAAGATGCTCATTAGAAAGGTCAGAATAGCTGCTTTGAAAGCATGCTCGGTAATGGGCAAGGTATCAGCAAGGCTATGGAAGGAATTTGGGAACTTTATATGTCTTGTTCATTGCTGTGGTTTTCTTTCTTTATTCTTTTTTTTTTTTTCCATTTCTCTGGGAGGTTTTATGTGACATAATTTAACCAAAGAAGAACAGTGTCATTAAAAAGCTATTTAGGATATGAATGTTAACACTGGCTGTAAACATTCTGCTCTCCTAGGCCCCGGAATACTGGAACAGGGGAATACAGTAGTTAATTATAGGAATATCTTTTCCCTTTTCCATAGTATTATAGTATTTTGACGATTATTTTTTTATCATTGAAGACTTTAAGGATCTACTTACTAGTTAATATTGATGCTGCTAAACTTCTGGCACATAACAATTAATCTGTTATTCATGACAAATTTGTTTCACTGATGTTGTTCTTACTTGAGACTGTGGGATTGGAAACAACCAATGCATGTGACCATTTCAAAATACAATAAGATGACAATATTCATTATGAGTGGAAACAAAACTTTACCCATCTCATCTTAATGGGAATCTTAAAACCTTTCCAAATTCAATATGTACTTTTTCTAAGTTACATGAAGATTAGCATTGTGAACAATCAGGTCTCAAAGCTATTTCCCCATGGGGAACTTCATTTTCTTTCTCTTCTTCCTTGCTGCGACATAAAAATGAAGAAGTCTTGAATTCAGTAATGAATTATGCAGCAAAGAGTAGGTATTTGATATGTGTTTGTTGAAATAAGTAAAACAACATGGGGGGGGTGGATTTGACCTCTCAGAAAAGAAACAATTTAAAATGTGAACATGGATTTCAGTAATTTGCAACAAAAAGGCAGTGCTCACTCCCAGGATATTGAAGGTATTCATGCATGTTTTGTATCAGCCGTAATCAACTGACATGCATTTCAGCCTTGTACTAATGTTCTTTAATACTCAGAATAATAAGCTTCTACATAAATGCATATACGATCCTTGGTTTCATTCTATGTCAATTTTCTGAATCAAAGGAAATAGAAAGTAAAATAAGGTTGTTCCCAGGGATGTAATAGTTTAAAAGACTAGGTCATTTTTTTTTCTTCTAAAGTGCATATCTGGACTTAAGGTTTAGAATTGCATGTCTGGAAAAAGTTTTCATAATCTGCTTTTCTCCCCTTTTCTTTTCTTTTCGCACGTATTTATTTTGGCCAGCTGGCGAGACAGATCTTTTTCAGGGGCTCAGCCTTCCAGTCTGAGTGTGGTTGTCCAAAACCAATCTTTGGATCAAATTCCTGTCTTACTTGCTCCAGTGTCTGAACAGTGTTGATGTCACAGGGGCATGGTGACCCAGTTGTCTGTTCCAAATGCCTGGTGGCTTGCCAAATAAAGAGCTTAGCTAGGCGGCCACATGTTACCCTGCCTCGCAAGGGGCAAGGAGGTTGCGATACAATCCTTGAGCAACCTGTCTCACCTTGCGTCTCCCATGTCAGCTGTTGAATATGAAGGTGTAGACACAGGGGTCTCCTTATAAAATAAATGGCCCTTCTCCCCCTTCCCAGCTGGGTTGTCACCTTGTCTAGTCCTGTCAGTACATCTATGGGCTGACCCAAAGGTTAGTCCGAGGAGAGGGGCTAGACAGTTGTCCTTGCGTTGGAGCTTTTCCGTGGCTTTGATTGTAGGGAGAAACTATACAATTTGGTTTCTAGGTGGAATTTGTTCTAATGGGATTTCAAGATTTTGGATTAAAGTTGGAGCCTGTGGAGCACAGTTTAAGTTTTAGAGACGACCTTCCTCCTCAGGGATTCTGAAATCTCAGACCTAGGTATCCCCTGAGAAAGCCAGGTGGGATGCATTGACTGGAAACCGATGTTCCCTTGGGGCTGGAGAGGCTAAATGTGGGGCTTTTTTGCTGCTTCATCAGCTTTCACACTGGCACATATACCTTCAGAGATTTAAGGGGTTCTGTACCTCACACTTCCATAACTTTGAATGTGGGGGTCTCTGTTGATTTGGTCATAAAACAGAGACATTCTACTATTTGAAACCCTTGAACACCTTGTTCTTCTTCCTTCCCTCTTGATCATCTGCAGACTAAATCATCCCTTTCAGCTTTCTGTACTTGACATATATGAGAGATCATGACGTAACAGAAAGGCAACGGGTCTGGTGGTCAGAATGAGATTTTTCTAGTCCCATCTCTACCAGTTGTGTCAACTTGGCTGCTCTGAACATATTTTCTTATCTGCAGGATAGATCTTCAAGTCCCTTCTAGCTTTAAGATCCATGGATTTAATGGGAATAATATTACCTGTTCAACCTACCCAACTGGGTTGTGGGAATTAAAGGAGATCATATTTATGAAACTACTTTGTAAATCCTCTACAAAAGATTAAGGAATATGATACTATTAATTCCCTCTGAAGAACCAAAATAGCTTTGCTATATAGACTGTGTATATATCTTTTGTATTTAGGTCTTTAATGTTGTACACCATAACACAATTGAACAGGCTAATCTCTCTCACTAGATGTTACTCCAAGTGTCATTCCAAGGCAATGGGATGGAGGGAGGAACTTCCCCACCCCCCCAACAGAGGTAAAAATTAATCCCAAGTAAACAAGGTTCTGGACTTTTTTCCTACCCCTTTCAAAGTTCTGGTTAAAGCAGGTTAGTTTACTCTTTTATACCAGAGATTGCTTAAACAGCACAAGGGACTCAACATAACATCTTTGGGGAGGAAAGTGCTGTAGTTCAGAACAACCCACAGCTGGAGGGCCAGTGAGTGGTGATAGCAGATGGGATGCACTATGAGCACACAGGGAAATAATGGCATCCTTTGTACCTGGCTATCACTCATGAGACACAGAAGCATTAAAGTAGGTCCTCTGTCCAGTTGTGGTATTTTCCATTGTTCCAAATCACAGAGTAACAGAAAAACTAAAATACCCCAGATATTTTATATTGTCTGTTTCTATCTATCCATTTATCTCCATCAGTGAATACTGCTGAGAGTAGTAGTGAAAAATGAGAGACTCTTTAGAGGTTCTGAACTGTTCTCTAACTCTGTGTGCACATGAATTCTCTTTCCAGCTGACCTGTATGCTCCTTGAGGATAGGAAATACACCTCAGGCTCTTTTCCTACTGTATCCCTTTACTCCAGCAGCACTGGACCCAGCCCTTGGTGCAGACAGAAGCTTGATAATGCCTGATGATGAAGAGTGGATTCTCACAGAGGTAAGGAGGAGCACTGAGGTAGGAGACCCCCATTTGTACTCGTACCTTCCCCTGTGTCCTTGAGTTTTGAATATAGAGCTAAGGATTAAACACTGTCCTTACAACTGCTAGTGAAACTTGGTAAGATGTTGCAAGATGGTGCAAAGTGCCCTGGAGAGGAGTGTCCCATAGGAATTGCCTATTCTGTGTTCACTCCTTCATGTGATGAATTCTAGATCATTTTGAGGTTACTAGTCTGCTAGAAGGAGGAGCCATTGAAAGTGACTTTTTTTTTAATAGGGCTTCTGGAGAGTGGGGCATATCAGATGAAGGGGACCAGCAGTGTTTATAATAGTACTGAAGTTTAATTTCAGTGCTGACCTTTTATTTGACATTTTAGATAATGCTATGGATGTGCGCAGCTATTTGTTCTTAACATATTTTCCATCTTTTTGGGGCACTAATCTACTTAAATTCAAAGTCAATAAAAGAATAAAATAAATTTTGACTTTAAAAAAACAACCTTTGAAAAAAGTTCATTCACAATAACAATAAGATATGCAATGCATATGAATTAACTTAAACAATGTTCATGACTATGAAAAAATGCAAAACTTTAGAAAGAGGCAAAAGAAAATACTGGAAAGAAAGATTATATTCTGAGATGGGGAGAGCTTCCATTACATATAGAGGCACTATTTTTTCCAAATAAATATATGAGTTATAAATTCTATTTGTAACTTATTGTAAATAAGTATTTATATATATATATGTCATATATATATATATAGATATATAACTTATTTGTAAATCTTATTGAGCTAGGTTTTTTAGAACTCAACAACACAATTCTAAAGTTCATGTGGAAGAATAAATTGATAGATTGATGAAAATTTAAAAACTTGGAGACACTAAGCTCTGGCGAGGCTGTGGAGCAAAGGATACTCTTACACACTAATTGTAGCAAAGTAAATATACAGCCACTCTGGAGAGTACCAGGACAATACCCAGAACAAAGCTGAAGAGGTGCACATCCCATAACTCCATGATTCTACTCGTAAGTCTGTATTCCTCCTAGACAAATGCCTACGTGCACATACAGAGACATGGACGAGAATGTTCACAGCAAAAGAAAGCACATAAAACCTCATTTACAAGGCAATGGATAGATAATTTATACATTCCATTCATACATTGGAATATTATGAAGCAATGAAAATGAAAGATAGAGTTAGATATATATATATATGTCAATTGCATAAACTTCACAAACAATATTGAACAACATCAAAAAAAATGGAAACATAATATTCAAAGCATGACTTTAAGCTTTTTTAAAAGAGATTTTATTTATTTATTTGAGAGAGAGAGAGGGAGAAAGTGTGCATGATCAGAGGAGGTGGGGCAGAAGGAGAGTCTCCGCTGAGCAGGGAGCCTGACATGGGGTTTGATTCTAGGACGCTGGGATCATGACCTGAGCTGAAGGCAGATGCTTAGCTGACTGAGCTACCCAGGCTTCCTCAAAGCATGATTTTTTTTTTTTTTTTCACGTAAGGTTTTCACTTTATTTTCTTTCTTTTTTTTTTTTTATAAACAATTTTTTATCCCCAGGGGTACATGTCTGTGAATCGCCAGGTTTACACACTTCACAGCACTAACCATAGCACATACCCTCCCCAATGTCCATTACCCCACCCACCTTTCCCGACTCCCTCCCCACAGCAACCCTCAGTTTGTTTTGTGAGATTAAGAGTCACTTATGGTTTGTCTCCCTCCCAATCCCATCTTGTTTCTTTTCTTCTTTTTCTGCCCCCTTAGTCCCCCATGTTGCATCTCCACTTCCTCATATCAGGGATATCATATGATAGTTGTTTTTCTCTGATTGACTTATTTCACTAAGCATGATACCCTCTAGTTCCATCCACGTCGTTGCGAATGGCAAGATTTGATTTCTTTTGATGGCTGCATAGTATTCCATCGTGTATATATACCACATCTTCTTTATCCATTCATCTGTTGATGGACATCTAGGCTCTTTCCATAGTTTGGCTATTGTAGACATTGCTGCTATAAACATTCGGGTGCACGTGCCCCTTCGGATCACTACATTTGTATCTTTAGGGTAAATACCCAGTAGTGCAATTTCTGGGTCATAGGGTAGTTCTATTTTCAACTTTGGGGAACCTCCATGCTGTTTTTCAGAGCGGTTGCACCAGCTTGCATTCCCACCAACAGTGTAGGAGGGTTCCCTTTTCTCCTCATAGGATAGAGATTATTTCTGAGTAAATGTATTCCCCCTTTCTGTGGATATGTTTAAATTAACACCAACAGGGCTTCCGGGGACCAAAGGGCCTCAGAACACATCTGGTGAGTTCTGCTTCTGTACCTGTTTTGCAGACGGGGAAACCGAGGGTAAGAGATCAGACTTTGAGTCTTGGGTCAGCTGGTGGACAGATCCAGTCCTGAGGTCCTCCCAGCATGCCTTGCTCTCTGGGCAAGGCCTGATTCTTCTGTCCAAGGTCTGTGGCCTCGTTGTGTGGGGCATGCTGTCCTGTGTTCAAGTGGATCTTTACAGATCTCAAAACTCTCCACCCCTCAGAGATGGGACTATTAATTCTCAATATTACAGATGAGGAGACAGGCCCAAAGAAGTGTGGTGTCCCAATGTGAGCCGAAGAAGACACCTCCAGCCCTGCATCTCTCCCACACATCACCCATATCCGTAAAAGCAACAAAACTTATTTCCAGAAACCAGAGGGCAAAGACACATGGCAATTGCCTGTATCTTAGAGGCCAGAAGAAAGTATGGAGCAGAAAGCCAGGGAGGAATTATTGGAGGAACATGGAGTAACTTCCCTAAGCAGTGTTTGCATGCCTAAAATTTCACTGTGACCCTCTAGAAAACAGTTCCCTCTTCCTGACCTATGCAAAGGACTCCGTGCCCCCCTCTAAAAGTAAGTATTTGGCACTATCTGGAAATCAAAATCATGTTCTGCTCATACATACAATTAAAAAAAAAAAACGTGTAATTCTCCTACTTTAACACAAAAGAGGAATAAAAGGAAGATGATTGGTAGCACACCGACATGGACTTCAATCTGCGGATACCCGGGCCTGAGTCCACGGAAAACCATAACGAGCAGTCAGACCGCCTACACCTATAAATAAAAAATCACCATGAATACAATTACAAATGCAGACCGACATGGGTGTGTTTTGCTGGTGACTCAAAGCACTTCTGTGAGTGATGTGATCTTCCAAAACAGTGAACAATTCTTGGAAAAACCCCAGAGCCAACATCTCTTGATTTGCTCCGTAGTGGCATCTAGAAAATGCAGGGAATATGAAAGCCATGCAAAACCCCCTCAAGTGTCTATGTCGAATGGAAGTGGGTTCCGGGCTCTGATCATTACAGAAAACTGTTTTACCTGCGTGGATGTCCGGGGTGAGATTTTTCACTGGGGTGGGATGTGGGGGAATCTTTGTCTTACGGTAAATGAGTGAACCCTGCAGGGGAGGGTAACGCACACCAACTAGAACATGCTACATGCCTGTGGAAAGAGGTAGATGGTGAGAGTACAGATTATCATGACTTGCCTACTTTTTACTATGTGTCACGGGCTGTTCTAAATGCTTCTGCTGTAGTAACTCACTAAATGCTCACAAAACCCTAGGAGGCTGGTTTTTCTATCAGGCCCATCTTACAGGTAAGGAAACTGAGGCACTGCCTTGAGGTCACACAGGTAAGAGGTGTTTAGTGAATGGCCACAAATGCCCATGAGCACCTACTGTATGCATGGGCTGTGCTGGGGGCAGGGGAGGGCTGGGGGTCGGGAGTGAGGGGTGTGGGGATTCATCAGGCTTGGGGTCCATGGAAAAGAGAGCTGATGTTTACTGAGTACCTGTTCTGCACCCAGGTGGGGGTTGGCTGGCATACCAGTAAATCCTTCTCCAGGGCTCTCTGCTCTGTCCCTTCCCTCCAGGGGCCCGGCCCACCCGAGGCAGGGACTGGTACCATCATTTCCAACCTTACCCCTGCGCCTTTGCCCGGCAGTCAGAAGGCTCTCCCTGCTGCCCCACCATAGATCTCGAGGCTTCTCCTCATCCCAATAGTCAGCCCAGCACTCTGCCTCCAGACCCTGCCCAGCCCTCCCTCCTGCTCATGGCCTCTGCCCCATGCCCTCCCACCCCACCCCACCCACAGGTGATGCTTCTGGTCCTGGCGGGTTCCTCCCTGCCCTGCAGGCGGATCACGGAGCTGATCAGAGGCCAAGTCTGGACCTCTCCCAGAGGTGCTAAGGCCTCTGCAGGCCCATCCCCTCACTCTGGCTCCCTTGGAGCTCGAGTGGCTCTTCCTATCACCTAGTCATATCACCTACCTCCTCCCATCGCTGTACACCTGATGTACCCATCAGGGCAAACGCCGTTCTCCAAGTCCCCCTGGATTCTCTGTGCCCAGCATAGAGTCGGCCTCCACATCAGGGGCTAAGCAGGTAAAGGAGTAAATGAGGAGTCAGTGGATATCCCCCACCCTGTACTGTGCACACAGGGGAGAGTTATTCTGCTGGTCTGGAGCGGGGGTTACCGAGCCCCTGAGACCAAGCCCACAGCTGCCAAGGTAACCCTGTGGTCTGAAGCCCCTGACCAAGCCCAGGCTCTGGGCAAGTCTACAGCCCGGGAGGTGGGAGCATGGGCTCCCACACAATGGGCAGCCAGGCGGGGAGGCCTCCCCGGATGCAGATGCCGGCCTGGAGTCCTCACAGTAGCTTCCTCAGGCCTGACTCACTCCCAGGAAAGCTGATGAAACACTGAGAAAGTTACAGGAAGACTGCTAGGTCCGTGGGCCATGGGGCTGCCTGGCTGGCCACTGCACTGGGGCATCAGCCCCAGAAGAAGAGAGACCTGGAGCTGAGCTCTCCCGATGAGGGATGAGGGCACTCACTGGGAGAATCCAGCTGCTAAATCCCTGTGGCACCTGGAAAGGCTGAGACCCAAAACCTGGGGGCCCCTGTTTGTTTAGCTAAGATTCCAGCCAGAGCGAAAGCCTGGTAAGCCAGAGGGGAGGGTTAAGTCCTCAATTGGGGAGGGAACCGGGAGACGGCACAGGTGAGCCCGCAGAGAGTGTGGCATCAGATCCCAGGCCTCTGGATTCCTCCTCCAGCCACGGACTTCCTCAGTTTACCTCCCTGAGAAATGGAATGGGCCAGAGTGTGTGCATCCCTGGACACATCGCTGGATTGCCATGCGATCACGGGAGAGAACCTTGTAAAGCAGCCACCCTCCCCTTATTGGAGAAGTCTGTCCTGCATGAGTGAGACCCTGGCATTTCTCCCTAATGCGGGACATTTGTATGCACAGACCCTGCTGTTCTTTACTCACCGGAAGGAACCAGCCTGAACCTTGTTCTACCTCATCTTAGGAAGGCAGCCTGATGGTCCAGGGCTTGAGAAGAGGGCTTCAGTACCCCCGGAGCCAAGACCACCCCTATGGGGCTGAGAAGCAGGGAAGGGGGAGGAGGGAGCAGGGCCTGTGTGTTTTGCCCAGACTCTGTTTGCAGAGTGCTTTGATGTTTTGTTCCTCACTGGGCAAGGTAATAGGATGGCTATTATAGGCTTAAACGCACAGAGACACAGAGAGGTTAAGTAGCTTGCTTTAGGACACACAGCTTCTCAGGACTCAAAGCCAGGTCTTCAGATTCCAATTCCAGGCTATGCCCTCTGTTTCGAGCATGTTCCAAGAGCATTTGGCATCCTACCTGGTAGCCGGGGAAGAACTACAGCTGTGTGCCTGGCACGTACTCAGTGCTCCATAACACACAACCATCCTCAAAGAGTGTCCTAGTCCTCGAAGGATGGATGGCTCCCACCTCTCTGCTTTCTCCGCCTGAAACACACAGTATTCACTTTCGCACAACTCTTATCAAAGAGGCTGTGACTACAACCCTCTCTTCCCTTTCAGGATGCACACTTGCAGTGGAAGGAGAATGGCATTACGTCAAGGTCATCAACACACTCTGTCCCTACAATCCGTGTTAATGGCCCAGGGAGCGAAAACCCGTAGCTAGGCTGCCTGCACTCAAACCCAAGCCTTCCTGGTGAGTGTCCTGGTCTAGAAGTTTCTTCAGCTTCCCTCTTCCTGGCTCTGTCAAGTGTCCATGGGATCATGAGCCAACCAACCTCGGAGGGCTGCAGTACACGTGTCTCATAAGATGGCTTTTATGAGTCCCTCTGAGCGGTAAGCATTTCGTACTTCCTATTACTGTGTTGGAAGAAGCATGCGCTAATGGTAACAACGTGCAGCTGCAGTTAGCTATGTGGTCCCTTTCAGGGAGGTTTGGGACCGAATATCTCATTTCTGGTCGATAGGCTGTGAGCAAAAGTGACTGGGTGTCCGTTTCAAGTCAGATGCTCCCTCCCTTTCCTCCTTGACATGTGCCTTGCAGCCCACGTGCTCCCGATGGCCCCTGTCCTACATGGAACAGGGCTGCTGGACCTGGATCTGATTCTGATTGGAGCAAGAAATCAATTATTGTGTGAAGTTCCCGAGACATCAGGGATTATTGTCATTGCGGCATATTTGGGCCAAGCCTGACTAAGACAGTGGAATGTATCAACGCTTACTCAGGCAGAAGAAACTCCTCGTGGTGAAGTCCCAGACTTTGGGAGTGAGTGAGGTCATATGGGTTTGGTTAGTATTGCTCAGGCTGCCCTAGACTGCGTGGCAGGAAAACCCCAACTCTCAGCGATTTTAAACCACGAAGGTTTCTTTCTTACTTGTCCCATGTGACTGGTAACCTGGGTGAGAGCTCACACACTCGCTGCCTTTATGCACTGAGGGGACCGCCCCATCAGGAAGGGGTGTGACCGCCTACAGGGGGAGAGGGAGAAGCTGGCATAACTGTGTCTTCACTCTTAAAGCTCCAGCTTGGAAGCACCAGCCCCCACTTTCTGCTCCCACCCTACTGGCCCAGACTGGTTACGTGGCCACACCTCGCTTCACATGGTCAGGGTAGCCCACTTCTCCAGCAAGCCTGGCAGGAGAAGGGGGACGATTGGTCAAGGGCATCCGTGAAAGCCTCCAAGTTAGAGAAGAACCTCCAGTGATTCCGTCTGCCCCTCTCACTTTGACTTGAGCTTTTCACTAGAGCTTCTTTAGAGACGCTGCCTCAGTTTCCCTAACTCTATAGAGCTTTCTGAGGCTGTTTGAAACCCCGTCAGCATCTCCCTGCCTATCAGGGTGAAGGCTGTCCCTGCACGTTTGTCTCCATCACCAGACGGAGAACTTGTCAGGGTCGCAGACGGCATTTTGTCCCTCTGTTTCCCCACTTTCCAGGCTGGAAGAGTTTCTTAGCAAATTATTCTGGAGTGAATGAATTCTCATTAGAGGGGTTCAGGCAGAGGAGAGAGCTCCCAGATAGCCAGCAAATGCTGCATCAGCCTGATTAGACTTCCGCAGATCTCAGGAGCCCCGACGCAGTGCAAGACTCGCATCCAAGGGCTGTTTTGGTGCGCGCTGCTTCGATGTAAGTAACACGCAGGAACAAAAAGCCCCATGGAGATCACCTCCTGATGATTCAATCTGATTTTGAGCCTCGTGTGGTGTTCCAGTCCCACCACTGTCTTACCACGTGCCCTGGGCAAGTTCTGTGTGCTCTCTGGACGTGGGTATGTTCCTGAGCACCAAGGGAAGGACTCAGAACATCAACAATGTGCTCATTTGGTTTCTAGGCTGCAGAAGCCCACATTACCCATCCTTCTGCACAACGAAGTTTTCAGAGACAGGTGAAGTCTGAGCATGTGACTCTTGTGGCTTCTTCAAAGGCCCTATCTGCTGGCCCAGGGTCTCTGTGCTTGGGGAGCAGGGCAATGCCTCAGACCCGATCTAAGCTTGGGCTCTCTCAGTGGGTCTTTGTGACTTCTGCAGAAGCCTGGAGAGCTGGGGGGCTGCTGCAGCTTCCATGAGTGCCCAGAGCAGGGCAGAGTCCCCCGGGACCAGAGCACATCCTTCCCCCCGCCCTTGTCCCACCTCCCTGGGCCACCTCCCTTCCCTCCATCCCAATGGTTTTTGAAGATGATTTGCTCTCAGTAGTGGAGGGCTGTGCATGCAGTTTAGTGCCCTCTCCCTGTTTTGTTTCTTTTCACTATGGAGCAATTCTTCTTGCATGCATTCATTCACATGCAAAATATTTATTGAGCACCCACTATGTTCCAGGCTCTGTTTTATGCACAAAGAACACAGTGGTGACAAAGACAGCTGGGGCCCTTCTCCCCAGGCCTCTCAGTCTCTGTGGAAAACAAGCAATAGACAAACCAACAGGCAGAAGCACCATCTTCCATCAACAATGACTGCCATGAAGCAAACACAAAACAGATTCATGTGATAGAAGGAGAAGATGGGGGAAGCATCTTTGGAGAGTGGCCATCTGGGGAGCCCCACTATGTGGCTCAGAGTTGAACTGAAATCTGAGTGGCATGTCCTGGTTGAGGAAGGCAGGCATATCCAAGCTGTTCCTAGAAAGAAGCTTTCTTTCTTTTTTTTTTTTAAATATTGTAAATATTTTATTCATTTATTTTAGAGAGAGATTGTGTGTAAGAGCAAGAGGAAAGGCAGAGGGAGAGGAAGAAGCAGACACCCCACAGAGCAGGGAGCCTAATGCAGGACTTGATCCCAGGACCCTGAGATCATGACCTGGGCGGAAGGCAGATGCTTAACTGACCGAGCCAACCAGGTGCCCCGGAAAGGAGCTTTCAGAGACAGGAGGATTCACAGGGAAAGAGAAAAAATTAACAATGGTTGAGTATGTATTGTGTGTCAGGCTTTTAACATATAATATTATATTTAATCCTCCTGAGACATTAATGAGGTAAGGATGGTTTATGCCTATTGTAAAGATGGAAAACCCGAGGCTTCAGTGAGCAAGCAAATTGCCAGAAGTTGCTCAGCCAGGAAGTGGGATTCAGGATATGAACACATCACTGAGGTGGCACACTGAGTTCTTGGTCACTGAAGTCTTACTCTTTTTTGTTTTTAAAGATTTTATTTATTTGACAGACAGAGACCACAAGTAAGCAAGAGAGGCAGGCAGGGAGAGAGGAGGAAGCAGGCTCCCCGCTGAGCAGAGAGCCCGATGCGGGGCTCCATCCCAGGACCCTGGGATCATGACCTGAGCCAAAAGCAGAGGCCCCAACCCATTGAGCCACCCAGGCGCCCCTGAGGTCTTACTCTTGCTCTGTCTATAAGATCACTTTAGTCCATTGACAGTTTGAACCAGATAATTCTTCTTTGTGCAGGTGGCCCTATGCAAGGTAGGATGTTTAACAGGATCCCTGACTTCCACACAGTTGAGACACAGTTGTACTCTCTCTTTTGTTGTGAAAACTAAAAAGGTCTTCAGATGTTATCAAATGTCTCCTGGAGGCAAAATCACCCCAATTCACAACCACTGGTCCAGAACCTCCATGACCATGTCTTAGAGAATACGTTTCTAATCTGTGGAAGGTGAAGAGATGTGCCTATCTTCAGATGTCCCCCTACAACAAAGCTGATCCCTCCAGACTACCTTGGACCTTTTCTTCTGCTCTAGAAATATGTCATTAATCACCCACTGGATATCTCTAGGGCCATGTCCCTCAGACACCTCAACCTGGATGAAACCAGCTCAGCATCTCCCTGTCGACCCTCCCTAGTATTTCTGCTCTCTGTGAATAGCTTCTCCAGGCTCAGAATTGCTCAAACCAGAAACCTAGGAATCATCCTAACTTCTCCCTCTTCCTCATCCATCTCAGGGAGCCGACCAAATCATGCCAATTCTGTCCACCCTTCTCCATTCCTTTTGGGACCACTAGCTCAATTCTGCATACCATGCCCTGCACAGGGCACTTTTAATATTTTAGTATTCCTAATAAGTCAAAAGCTCTCAGAAATAAACAAGAAAAAGACTAGGAACCCCCCAAATGGGCAAAATATATCAATAGAAAGTTTATAGTAAAACACATAAATGACTTTTAAAAATATTTAAAAAAAAAGATATATAGCTTGACACCACACAAATGATAATCAAGGCAATACCGAGGTACCATTATTCACCAATTAGATTTAAAAAATTAAATATTAACTACAAATTCTGTTGGTGAAGTTGGGTGGAAACTGGTTTATTGCTGGTGAGAGTGTAAATTGGTACAAGTTTATGGAGGGCAATTTGGCAATACTAGCAAAGTTATAAAAGCATGTGTCCTTTGAACCAGCCAGTCCCACTTCTGGGAATTTATTCAATCAATAATCTTGCTTAGTTACTAAGTGGTATATGTTATTGCAGCATTGTTTGTAGTAAATGTTGGAAATAGAACTAATTTCTATCAAGTTGAAGACTAATCGAATAATCTAGTAATCCAGTCAATGGAATCCATGCAATGTTACACACACACACACACACACACACACACAAAATAGCAACCCACCAGGACATTCTTTATGTGTTATCAGGAAAGAGCTCTGGGATATAATGTTACTTGAAATAAACAAGGCACAAGGTATCATACAATGTATTCAATGTGCTAACTTTCACATGCTAGAAGTAGGGTGATAATCACATATGTTCATTATGTGTGTGTTTTCTCTGGGAAACTCAAAGCGGATATGCACAAAAGTAATAGAAGTCATTATTATGGTGGAGGTAGGGAACACAATAGATGGGGGACAGGAGTGGAAATAGGAAATTTTCACATGTACATTTTTATATTATTTATTTGTTAAGCTATTAGAATATATTCCCTATTCAAATTTCTTAGCATTGAAACATTGGCAAAATTAGCACAAAAACAATTCAAAGAAGATAGGATACAAGTGAGAGGGGAGAGAAGTCTCAGGGCCATCCATGATGAGTCTGCTGAGGCCCCTCAAGTTCTTGACCCACGGGTGAGGAGCTGGTAAAGAGGATGCAAGTTTTCAAACTCTCAGTTCTGCTAGAACAAGCAACCCCAGATCATCCAAGCATTGCTGAGTCAGCATCCAGCCTTGTCTCTGCTTGCAGAGAAATGACTGTCTAAAGGTGAGTCCGTGAAAAACATGTTCTTACTCTAAGCTGGTCTGTGTGAGACAAAACACAGTGTTTCCCAACCCCAAGAGGAACCACACAACTGTCCATGGTGAAAGCCAAGGCTTTGCCCCAGACTCAAAGCCAAATGGGGGTGGAGAAGTTTGCCTGGATAATTCAGCAAGAGCAGAGGAGAACAAAAGCTTCTATAATTGTTGGCCTTATTAGAACACAGTGGGGGTGAATGGAAGATTCCAGCTCTGCCTCTTAACAGTCACTTAGCGGTACAGGGAAATCATGTTTCCCAATCTGTAGAATGGGCATACTTGTGCCTAGTTTGCGCAATTGTTGGGAGATCAGAAATAATGTGTATAAAGAGCTTCATCTTCTGTACTCAGTTCTGGGTAACCTAACACAGGATCCATATCAACACATCTTTCGTTTTCAGCTCTGCCTAGAGAAGACATGCACCTAGGGAAGCCAGGTCTAGCTTTACTAGGTTTAACTAGTAGATAGGAAGGAACTAGCTCAGGTGTGACAAATACTCTAACTATGCATATATGCTCACCTATCTGGCCAGGACAGACATCACTAGCTGATATGAAGGACAGACATCACTAACTGATATGACACTAAGAATTATTTTCAATAAAGTATGCCATTTCTCATCCACTGACATGCAGGAGAGATGAAGGCCATTTATCCACTCTAGAGTGGTCTTCAGTGTCTCATTACAATCTTGTTAACCAATTTCTCAGGTTCTATCAGAAATTGAAATAGAAAATAATTTTAATATTTAATTATAAAAACCACTGAAATATACTGCTGCTTCCAGGTCACTTAACATTTCATTGACATTGAAACGTTTCTCTTTGGTGTGATTACCGAGGCAGGGTGCAGAGCTTTCCTTCAAGATCTTGCTGCATCTGGAGGAGATATCAGCTGGCATGAGCTCCACTTCTCTCTATTCACCTGTAGACAGTAGATTATGTAGGACAAGTGCATGTCCTTCTCTATGTGTGCTCTTGAAATAAGCTCTGTGTACCAAACTTACCTGGGATAAATCCTCTAGGCACTCACTGTCATGGTCCTAGGGATGGGAAGGAACAGAGGATATTTAAATGGCTTCTTCCCCTAGATTCCAGAACTGGTAAGCTGATTGAAGGAATCTCCTACCTGTTGAAATAACTAATATGTGGAAAGACAAACCCCTAAACTAAACCTGTCTGGGTCAGATTTCTGCCCTGTGGTATCAACAACCCAGGTTCCATCTCTCATTGTTCTGTTACGTTTCATTCAAAAGGTTACCTCATGGTCCATCGTGGCTGCTGGAGGCCCAGCCATTGCATTTCATTCTTGCCATCATTAAGAAGGAAGCAAATCTACTTGTGCATGCTTCCTCTCCTTAAACATACTTCCTAGATTTTAACTACTTCTACTTAAAACTTAGTATTGTCTAAAACCTTAGTCACATACAAGGGGAACTGGAAAATATCATGTTTCTGCTGGTTTTGTGCTAAAATTTGGTGTTCTCTTACGTGGAATGAAGAGGAAAATGAATAGAACCCATTCTTTCTTAGATAATTTGGAGTTAAAAGAAGGCCTTGGGCTGGGAATTAATTTATTCATTGTTCATTCATTCATTCATTCATTCATTCTTCAAACAAATATGTATGAAAGGCTTACTTTGTGCTCATCTGCTTCTCCATTCTGGGCATTTAGAGTGATTAAGACATACACAGTCCTTCCCCCCCTCCCCCCAAGAAGTTCACAGTCTAGTTGGGTGTCCTAGTTCCAATTAGAATAGATTTTGTGACTTCAGTAAACCATATCCCTTCTCAGAGCCTTAGTGTTTTCATCTATAGTATTCTTGGAGCCCATAACTGATACAGATCTCCCAGTTAAAATATTCTCTAATGCGTCTCTGAGATGTGGGGGAAAGGTAGGGCCACAGAGAACCTGACTTCCATTTTCTCCTTTCGGGGTAACAATCACTATTTTGCAGGGTTATTGTCTGAGTTGAATGGGCCCTGGGGGGGCAGTACCCAGCAAGGTGCGTAGTAGAGAAGAGAATCTTTTCTTCTGTTCACATACCTGTTGCTCTGCTCCAGGGGAGGGAAGATTCCCTGGCCATGGGAGGAGGTCCTTTTGGAGCGTGAGAGCTCCCAGGGAATGTGGGGGTGTCCAGGGCTTGGAGAGCTGTGAGGCAGGAGGGGACTTGGAAGTCACCAACCATCACTTCCTCTCACCCCCTCCTGGAGTCCCCTGCTCTGGGAATCTCCCAGACGTAGGTTAGGGGATCTCTGTGGCTCTGTCACCCACGCTGGTGATCCTCTGGGAGATGCAGCAGCCTGGGCCACGAGCCAGGGTGCAAATCCTGACTCTGTCACCGTACTCCCCCGGCCAAATTCATATGTTGAAGTCCCCACTCGCAGGACCTTAAAAATGTGACTACTTGGAGACAAGAGGTTTAAAGAGCTAATGAAGTTAAAATGAGGTCATTAGGGAGGGCCCTAATCCACTATGACTGTGTCCTTATAAGAAGAGGAGATGAGGACGCGGCCACGCAGCAGGGGGACCATGGGAAGACACAGGGAGAAGGCCACATTTACACTCCAAGGAGAGCGGTTGCAGAAGAAGCCAACCCTGCTGACACCCTGAACTAGGACTTGCAGCTTCCAGAACAGTCAAGAAATCGACTTCTGTTGTTGACGCCCCCAGTCTGTGGCACTTTGCTATGGCGGCTCTTGCAAACACCTATAAGCTGTATGACATTTTTTCACTTAACCTCTCTGTGCTCGTTTTCCTCATCTATAAAACTGGACTGATAATAGTAGCTCCCTCATAAGAATGTTCTGAAGCTTCGCATATAAAGAGCACTGAGAGCGGGACCTGGGCAGAATGAGCACTCAGTAAGTATAAGCCGTAATTGCACTGATTACTGCCCGTGAACCTGTCCCAGTAGAGCTCAAGGGCAGAGCTTCCTCCTGAATTCCCAGACCTCCAGGTCTCCCTGAAACAGAAGAACACTTTGCTCAGAGTAGGGGATACTTTTGGACAAACGAGTGAGTGCAGGAATGATGAATGAGCGAGTGAATGCTGTTTCCAATGTTTCTCAGAAGACGATTAAGATGCTATAAAATGATGCTGTCAGTTGATCTCTCTCTACCGTCTAGTGAGGAATGCTTAGAGACAAAGTGAGTGCCCAAGTGTGAAAAGAAGGGATTTCTTTATTCCTGCAGTCGGTGAGACGGAGGCCGCAGTCACCCACGCCCAGCAGGTGAGCCTTGCCAGACACACCTTGGGCCCGGGGCCAGAGGCTTACCTGCATCCCGGGAGGCTGATGCAGCCTGCGTGGGGGACGCAGCTGACGAGGAGGACGTGACAGAGCACCCAGGCAGGTGTGGGCAGGGTGCCGATGTCAGAGAAGCAGTGATTCTCGGGGCGAGTGGGCTGCTCCTGACACCTGCACCCATGCTGCGCAGAGAGAAGGGCTTATCTGCTCCAAATGCACCACACACCTGGCCTTTCTCCTCCTCTTGCATCTACTGTTGCAGCCTCCCCTCTCTTTCCCTCCTCCCTTCCCCAGATTCTAGCCCCTGATCTCTCCACTCTCCTAACTGGAACACCAAAGCCTGCTCTGTGAACCTGAGAAAGCAAGGAGGAAATTTTGGATCACTGCAGAGAGTTCTCTGGCTCTTAAACACATAGGATTCTGCCTAGAGTTGGGGGGTTGTAATCAGCAAAGATTT
The DNA here is from genome assembly GCA_004024625.1 of Mellivora capensis. Taxonomy (NCBI): domain Eukaryota; kingdom Metazoa; phylum Chordata; class Mammalia; order Carnivora; family Mustelidae; genus Mellivora; species Mellivora capensis. The sequence goes on along the minus strand of PISX010016900.1, from coordinate 19,628 downwards.
CCTAGAAGTGATGAGCTTAGAACCCAGTTATGCTGTAGATAAAAATCAGCTACCCCAAGCCAGCCTGCCATCTGGCAATGTATCCATCCATCCATCCATTCATCTATCCATCTTGTCAACATTTATTAAGCATCCACTATATGCTGGCCAGGCTCTGATTGCCAGGGACATACTGGTAACCAAGAGATTTTTCTCGAAAGGCTAGCTAGTACGCAAAGAGAAGAGACAGAACTGCGATAGAAAGTGTCGGCTTCTTTTCCTTTAACTTGCTTTTTTATATATATATATAAATTAAGTAATCTCTATGCCCAATGTGGGGCTTGAACTCATGAACCTGAGATCCAGTTGCACGTGCTACTGACTGAGCCAGGGGGATGAAGAGGTGGGGAAGAAAAGAAAATGAGGTTTTGACATGAAGTAGACCTCCTTCGGCCTTCCTCAGGGTACCAGAGGGGAACACAGCACTGGAGACTTCACCGCAAAAGAGCATCCTGGAAGGCCTTGAAGGAGCGACCCATGGGTGTGCCTCGAAGAACAAAGTGGCCACAAAATCCCTATGCAGGCCAGGTGGAAACCACCTGCACACACACTTCCTCTGCACAGAGCTGTGTTTTCTGCCATATTTTCTCTGAGCCTCTTCTTCCATATCCAACCTTGGAAATCCTTAAAGCTGTCCCTAAAAACCAATGGAAGTCTTCACTTGTTGTCAGGCGCCATGGAGAAAGTTGGTTTCCTGATGCTCCCTGGGGAACTGCCCTGTGATCATTAGCACCATCCACCAGAACCTTCTGCCCCAATGGAGCTAAGTACTGGCTCGCTCAGTGGCTGCGGGACACATGGGGCTATCAACCACTTGAAAGGTGGCTAACTGGAAATTTCATTTCATTGGAATTAATTTACAAACAGCTACCTCTGTGGGGAGTTCCACCTCAGTCTAGAGTGGGGCATCCAGCGCTCCCACACCAAGTGTCATCCAAGATGTCCCAGGGTATGTGATGGAGAAGACAGCAATGGGGGCTTTCTCCCAGGCAAAGTTGCTGCCCAGGCATCTGGACCCTCAGGAGAAGGTGGGTGAGGATACTGTAGCTCCTTGTCTTCCTCAAGGACCAGGGTCAAGGGTCCTTGCTGCTAAAGGAACCCTAGCTTGCCCCCATCCCAGGTAGAGGGGTCTCCCTTTTTCACCTTCAAGTTTCTCTCCTTCCCTTCTGGGAATCTTGGAACAAAACCTCGTTTGCATCAGCCACTACTGAAAGAACTCCAACAAGGTCCATGTCCTGCATTGGGTCCGATAATCTTAGAGCCAGGTGGAGAGGGCTCTAAGTGGTCAGGTCTCTTCCTAGAGCCCTTCAGAAAAAGATAAAGGGAAGAATCCCACTATTTCATTTTGCAGTGCATCATACATACTTCCTCACAGGACTGTCACGCCCATGCGAAGGAAGGGATGAGACACCAGGGAAAGACATCCATGTCCAAGGTGCATATGTAAAGGCACAGAGGCAGCTGAGCCCTGTAGCAGCCAGATGGCATGGTGGCAGTCTCAGAGTGACAGATCCTGGAGCTGGGTCACTGCATGGCCACTATGTGATTCTCCACCTGTCCTCACAACCCCTTAAGGTGTGCCCCAACCATTTCAAAGATGAGGTTCTAAGAGTTAGACAATCTAGACCAGGATATGAACCCAGATCTTGCGGACTAAAAGCTTCAGTGTTTACAGTCTATAGAACAGATGACTTAAATCAGAAGCAAGGAGGGAGGTGAGACAGCAATTTGCTTTGGGAATGGGGTGCCCTCGAAGTGAGAAACCAAGCCCTCAGCCAGGGGATGAGTCAAGGGAGACAGCCCAGAGTCTGAATCATCCAGATGACTCCAGAAACCAAGAGACCAAGCTGGCCTCGTACCCTGAACCTTCTGCCTGTCCCCAAAAGCACACACCTTCCTAAGCTTCTATTAATAATCAGCCACAGGAAACCTCCCACAGTCATTCACATAAGGGTTAAGCCCATTATCAGCACTTGGGAGAGCAGTCCCACTGCCCTCTGCCGATGGAGGGACGTGGCCAGGGAGGAGGTGACATCATCAGCAAAGCCCTTTTTCCCTTTCAGCAGAGGTGGGCGGGAACCAATACAAGTTAACCTGATTCAGAGTCACAAGATTAGGGTGGAGGGCTGGGTGCTTTCTCTCTGGTTGTGTGGGCCCTCCAGACAGAATGTTGGCCCCAATCATCTGCTCACCAACATCCCGTAACAGAGTGTTTGCAGAGCCCCTTGGATTTAGAAGGCACGTGGTGGTTTAGGAAAAAGAATGTGGGCCATCCAGATACAGAGGTTAGGGACAAAAGGGAGCTGGGCTGCCTGGATTTGATTCCTAGCCCTACCACTTACCCGCTGGGTGTCTTGGGCAAATCACTTCACATATTTTCTGGTCTTGGTTTTTCCATTTATAAAGTAGGGATGATAAAAAATAGCCCCTTAGGTCTTGGAGACATGGTGAAGATTATCATTATTACATGTAAATGCTTTACAACAGTTCCCAGGACCTTTGTGCAAAATGATACTCTTTAGCTACTCTTGTTAGAAACATTATATGCAGCGTGGTCCATCCATGTGAGGGAATAAATATTATGCGTTGTTAAAAACAATCTCATTGCCTCGTGGACGGTGGTGGTAGCAGCAACAAGAGTTCCCACGGGGAGGCTGTATTCACCGTCTTGGCCCAGGTAGTTGCTCTAGACTCTGGGGCGTTCATTTTGTAATTATTCCATTATACTCTGCGCTTACATCTGATGCACATCTTATACATGCTGTCTTTTATGATAAGACAGTAAAAAGAAATGTGTGGGCAGATTTTTTTTTTCAACTGCAAAGATGTTCATCACATCTGGTTATGTGAGAAAAGCAGGTTATAACCAAGTCAGTAGTCCTTTTATAGGCTGTCGTCAAAATACCTGCTTATAATTAAATGCTATCATAAATTTTTAATATATATTTTCACACACATCCAAACATACATGCTCACAGAATTTCTGGAGCAACAAGCCCTGAGATATTAAGAGAGTATTACAAGGGGTGCTTACTTTAATTTTTTTGTGATTTTTGTTGTATGTATTTCATGCCTATCTGAATTTCCTAATAATTCCACATGGAGTATTTATTTTTGAATTTTTTGTTGTTGTTAAGGCAGCAATCATTTCCATAGCACATCTTAGCACATAATATGCTCAAATTAAAGCATGGTCTGCTGACATTGAACGCCCCTGCGCTAAAAATCACTGTCTGCTTGGGCAAGTGTACATTTCGATTGGCTATACACCAGGGATTGTCTGTTTCAGGAAGACTGGGTGACTCAGAACGCACCCTGGCCCCAGATGTGGCTCTGGGGGCTCTGTCCCCTGCTTCGCCTGGCTGGCTGGTGGGACTGTGACCACCATGTTTTCCCTTCTCTTGACACTCCTTCCCTGAGCTTCGCCCTGCTCAGAGACCACCCGCTCATGGCCCCAGCTCCCCGTCCAGCCGTCGCACAGTCTGTCAGCCACTGGGGCTGCCTTCCCAGGCCTGGGCCAAGACGGATGGCTTTGTGTCATCAGTAAAATCTGGGCCTCAGTGTCCTCATCTGGGAAGTGGGCACCTGCATTGCTCACAGGACAGGGGCAGGGGGGCTTCTTTTTGAAACCTTCCTGTGCTCCACCGTTTTAAGGAAGATTATTGAGTACAGACCTGTCCACCTGCTCAGGTGAACTCATCGACCCTCAACAGATTGAGTAAGGGCATACTGGTTCCCCCTCCACAGTCCTCCCTTCTTTAGGAAGAGGACAGCTGAGCCTTGGTCTTCTTGTACCTTGAAAATAATACTAACTTCTTCTGCCCCGGCCCCCCTCCATTGTACCCTCACAGCTCTATCATCTGATCCCTTGCAGACTGCAGGGTGAATGTTTGCACTGTGCTCCCCAGCCTGGGGGGTCGACTGCCAAGACTCTTTCTCTTGAATGTGATCCTAGAGGTAGTCAAAGGCGCACATTGCTAGAATGCCTGGGCGGGAGGAAAATGTCAGTTTCTGTCCAGAAAGCAGGATCGAGAGGCTTTGCAGAATCCATGTTACCACTGAGTTGTGGCTTAGGAGGCTCCTAGCAAGGGGTGAACCTGAGAGTCGTTTCGGTTCAGCTTCAGAAAGCACAGCAACTGGGTGGGGGAGAAGCCTCGGACTTGTCTTCCTAATTGTAATAACATGGGGCAGAACAATTTATTGACCAAGATGGAATTCACCACTAGGTCCAGCAGAGGGGGGGCTGACCCAGCTTTGCTTCAACGCAAGGCATGTGAAGTCACGTGATGTTCCTCCGGGGATCTGCTTGGCAAGTCAGTTGCATAGTTACTACAACATCTTTTTGCATTTCTTGATCCAGGTTCCAGGTGATGGTGGGCGGGGACCGTCGGTCAGGAGCCAACGGGGGAGACTTAGGCTCAGGTTTAACTTCTCCAAGACAAGCTTTCACTCAGGACATCAGGGAGCACCTCTATGGGGAAGGGGGAGGGAAATGCAGCCTCAGAGGAGAAAAGAGCAGATTGAAGTTTTGAAAGTACCAAGGAGCGAATGAAATCTAATCAGCAGGAGTAGTTGTAAGCTGATCGTCTGTACGTAGGTCCAAAGACTTTTCCTCCTTCCCCTCTCCCCTCCTTCCCTCCTTACATTGAATCAGCAAATATCACTCAGGTCTTGCCTGCTACGTGCAAGCTGGTGTGTTCCCGAGAGAGGAGCAGCTGCCCCTGTTGGCCGTGGGCTCTGCAAAGGCACAAAGTGTGAAGATGCCTGGCGTGACTGGCCTGGGCAGGCAGGCAGGTCTGACTGGAAGGTGTGGTTTTTTGGTGGAGGCGGCGGTGGTGGTGAAGGGAGATGGTCAGGCCAGGAGGGTGGGCGGAGGAGGGTTAAGGGCCAACAATTTTAGGAGGAGGGCCTGCCAAGCATACATCGGACTCCTCACAGCTGCATGGCCTCTCAGAGAAAGGGAGGAAAGATTTCCCAGGGCTCTGCCCTGCTCAGAGACGAGGAATTCTCTAGCTCACTGAGCTGCAAATCCCTGATAACCTTCTGATGAAATCTAGGAAAGACCTGCCTGAGAACAAAGCCAACTTGGACTAAAGGAATCTGAGAGATATGGAGAGCCAGAGAGGCAGGGGCCTGGTGACATCAGGCCCTGGTTCCCGCTGTGCCTGAAGCCAGCCTCCACCGGACTCTACTCCTCCAGGAACCCATAGCCATTCCCCTCCGTTGATTGCTTCAGCCATTTGAAATGGTATGTATGCCACATATACACTGAGGGGTTCTGACTAACAGAAAGAAAGGAAAACATGCAGGGTTCTTCTAGACCTTCCAGAGCAGGTAAGATTCTTGGGTCATGGAGTCTCCTAAGACCCTCTGGGCTTACCTGAAGACACCTACCTGTAAGCTCACAGGCCTGCCATTGTTTGATTCATCCCTTGGATCCAGCACCTCACACTGTGCTGGAAAGGCTTGTGAATGCTTGACAGCTATGCATTGAATTTGAAAAATGAATCTAGTTGGAGAAGAACAAGAGAGATTTCCTGGAAGAGTTGACATTTGGCATGGCCTGGGAGGACACAGATCCAGTCAGGATGGGCTGCGGGGGCTGCAGTGACAGGTCTGCTCAAAGTCCTAGTGGCAGTTTAATTCTTCTCCGTGTCACGTAACTACTTTGGGTCAGTGGGGGCGGGGGCGGCTCTGCTCCTGCTGCTAGGCCTCAGGGATGGAACCCACAATATCTGGGGCATTGGTTGTCACAGTAGTAGGAGAGCAAAGCGAATCACATGCCGGCCATCCAGGGACGCCTGGGGTGGCTCCTTGCTCAGCAGGGAGCCTGCTTCTTCTCCCTCTGCCTGCCACTTCCCCTGCTTGTGGGCATTCTCTCTCTCTCTCTCTCTCTCTCTGAAAGGTAAATAAATAAAATGTTAAAACAAACAAACAAGCAAACAAACACGTTGCCATCCAAAGTGACACAGGTCCCTTCCACTCCATGGTCATTGACAATGCCAGGAACCCCACATGCTGAACTTCAGGGAGAGAGGGGCTGGAAGGAGGAGAGGTGAAATGGGGAGTGACTACTCCTGGTGATTTCTGGTGATTTCCCCCACTGAATGAAATCCCCACAGGGAGAGGAGGCATGGCGGGGGGGACTTTCTGGAAGGAGAAACAGTGTGGGCAAAGGTGCAGAGGTAAGGATGTGAGGGGAGGCACTGAGTAGGTCTTTCTGCAAAAACACTACAGATATTTGTAAAATATGTAGCAGTCTAGTACTGGGGTGAATCCCGTCCCCCAGAAAATCATTTCCACCAGGAACCTCCAATTGAAACCTTATTTGGCAATGAGGTCTTTGCAGATGTAATTAGTTAGAGTTAGATGAGGTCTTGGTGGATCAGGGTTCAGTTACACTGGAGCCCTCATTAGAAGAGAACAGCCAGAGATGGAAGGAAACATCCAGGGAGAAGCCCGTGTCATGACAGAGGCAGGGATCAGAGGGACGCGTCCACAAACCAAGAGACATCAAGGACTGCCAGCACATGCCAGAGGCTGGGAACGTGGGGTACAAGGAAGGATTCTTCCCTAGAGTCTTCTGGGGGAGCAAGTCACTGAAACTGATCTTATATGGGGCCAAAGTTGTACATCTCTTTGTCTATTCAAAGTAAAGGATCATTATGAGCTCTGAGCATAGGCTAACATCCAGCCTCCAGTGGAATTGTTCCTTTGCACCTTTTCCCATTGCTTGCAGCTGGATTTTATAGGGTAGGATTGCTCTCAGAGCCCTGGGAGAATTTACACAGGTCCATGCATGGAGGGCCTCCCATGTGGACTCCCAAAGCAAGGCAAAAGCTCCCTTCCTCTCCCAACAAAGTCCAAGCAAGTCTGCACAAGGTGGGGAGAACTGGGAGAGAAGCACTTGGACCCACTCACTTACTCAACCAACGCTTACTGGATTTTGGTATGAATTGGGTATCATGCGAGATGCCAGGGAAGATGGGCTGGGATGACGAATGCGATAATGATGATGATGGCTGCTAACATTTTATCAAGAACAAGAGTTCATTATGCTCCCCACACGTTGTTCTAGGCACTTTACATGTGTTAGCTTGTGTATTTCTCATAGTGACCCTGGGAGAGTTAATGCTATTACTATGTGTTGTTTGGGTTTTTGTTTTTGTTTTTTGTTTGTTTGTTTTTTAAAGATTTTAGTTATTTATTTGAGAGAGAGAATGAGAGAGAGAAAGAGCATGAGAAGGGGGAGGGTCAGAGGGAGAAGCAGACTCCCCGCTGAGCAGAGAGCCCTATGTGGGACTCCATCCTGGGACTCCAGGATCATGACCTGAGCCAAAGGCAGTTGCTTAACCAACTGAGCCACCCAGGCACCCTTGTTTTTGTTTTTGATGATGAGGCTGAGACAGGAAATCCAAGCACTTACCCTTGGGTTCAGAGCAAGTGAGGTGGGGAGGGCCAGGAAGGCAGTTGTTCTTCCTAACAAGGTTGGCAGAATTATTTGTCCAGGAACTTGATAAGTTAAATACTTAAACGTGAAAGGATGGGGGCATAGAGCATGGAGAGGTGTGTAGAGACACCTAGTTAGCGTAGTTTGGTGGAGGAAGTGGGGGGAGAGGAATAGGGTTACCGTCACCAGAGGGCAGCTGGGATCATAGGATGGGTCATGAATTGCAGTGAACGTGTATTTGTTGGTTAGAATGATCCAGAAAGGAGGTAGATTCAGATTCCGGAGGATGGCGGAGGGGGGGTCCAGGATTGGAGCTGGGAGATAATGGCTTTTCAGGGACATAGTCTCATCTCAATTGGAAGAAAATATGGGACCACAGCCTTGGGCTCCTGAGTTGTGGTGGGAAGGCCTAGTGGCCTCTCTCACCCATTTGCTCCAGGAGCATGTGGGGGGGACAGATGTGCAGAGAGGTGGGATAACTGCCCCAGCTACTACCAGCTCCTCAGTGTTGGAATCAGGAGAAGAACTCCAGCTTTCTCTTGGGTCTTTCTTAACCTCGAGTACCCATGCGTTCCAAGCCAGAAGGTTGGGACTAGATGAATCCTATGGTCTTTTTAGTCAAGATAGTCTATAATCAAATCTAAGGTATTGCTAGATAGAAATTTCCAGAGGCCGGGGCACCTGGGTGGCTCAGTGGGTTAAGCCTCTGCCTTCAGCCCAGGTCACGATCCCAGAGTCCTGGGATCGAGCCCCACATCGGGCTCTCTGCTCAGCGGGTAGCCTGCTTCCTCCTCTCTCTCTGCCTGCCTCTCTGCCTGCTTGTGATCTGTCTGCCATATAAATAAATAAAATCTTAAAAAAAAATAAAATTGAGGAATCATTTAAAAAAAAAAAAAAAGAAATTTCCAGAGGCCATGAGTCCAGAAACTCCAATCTCATCCCGTGATGGATTTGCAGCGCACACTCATTTACTAAGCAAATCTAATTCTATTGCTGACCAGAGAGAAAAAGAAATAATTTAAATAGTTCCATTCAATTGCACCCACATTTGGCTCTAGGCGCTTTTGCTGCCTCAGCAGGTCTGGGCTGGGGGATGCAGGGGGTGTGGTGGGAGGCTCTCAGCTCCCAGGGTCGCTCTGGAGGACAGGCATCTTTTACAGGCATGTGCATCCGGAGTTGTGCCAAGTCAGTCTTTCCTCGATACTGGCCACCTTGGGTACAAGAACATGGATTCATCTGTGGCTCAGTGGAAGAAACAACACAGTGCAGCGGGAGGAGAAATTGGCTATTCTGGACCTGCGGGAGAGGGGATGTGGGATCTAGTGGCACTTTCCCCAGAACATCTCCAAGTGGATTTGGACCCTGTACCCATCTCATCTCAACCTGGTTTTAGAACACTGCTGCTCTCTGAAATTCTACTCCTTTTTGGTTACAATTCTTCTTTTTCTCCTCTCTATGCCTTGGGCAGCTTCCCTCCCCTGTGTTGGAATATGTGTTCTGCTCACCATCTTCTTCAAAGTTGGGGCTCCTATAGAGTGACTTTGAGGCCTCTGGCTGCAGGTCTGGGCTGCTCTGTGTGCTCTGCCCCAAAGACTTCCTCAAAGGAGGATCTTGAAATGGCCTCTCTTGGCAAAATGCCCTTCTTTGGCCCACATACTAGTGTTTCAATTTGTTGTTGAAGGAGGAGGCAGCTTCCTCTGTAGTTTTGAACTTGACTCTATCTTTGGCAGGTAATAAACCAGAGGTGCTCAAAAACAGAGGAGGTAAGGGAAAATGGATTTACATGAAGGGGGTAAAGGACTGCCAGATCTGGGAGGGTCTTCAGATCACAGGCTGGCTCTGGAGGACGTGAACTTTCTGTTCATGACCGTGTCCTTAGTGTCTAGGATGGTTCCTGGACACGGTAGGCACTTAATCCAGGTATGGAATGAACGAGTTCAGTGTAGCCTTCTTGTTGTGTGGATGGGGAAAGAGAGACTCAGTCTTCTATGCTGTGCTCCTGAGGGGAAGGACTTTGCCTCTTCAGTCCTTTTCCCAGTGGCTGAGCACAGAACGGGGCTCATTGCAGAGGATCAATAAATATTTGTGGAATTATTTGGAATAATTATGTGGAATTATGTGGAATAATAATGTGGAATGACAGGAAAAGTAAATGTCAGGGCCTATGGAGGTAAATGGGCTGCACAGAGAGTCAGGTCCCTTGTCTTGAGCAAAGCATGGGCTGCTGGAGGGAACAGGTTTGTCACTAGCCAGAAGAGGGAGGGTGGGGGAAGGGCCCTTGAGCCTGCCAGTACAAGGCTGGCAGGGGCCTGAGGGACAGTTACAAGGTCTTCCTCAAGTGCAGTGGTTCTCACCTGGCTGCACATTTGAGCCACGTAGAGAGCTTTTAAAACACTCCAGGGGCGCCTGGGTGGCTCAGTGGGTTAAAGCCTCTGCCTTCAGCTCAGGTCTTGATCCCGGGGTCCTGGGATCTAGCCCAGCATCTGGCTCTCTGCTCAGCAGGGAGCCTGCTTCCTCCTCTCTCTCTGCCTGCCTCTCTGCCTACTTGTGTTCTCTGTCTGTCAAATAAATAAATAAAATCTTTAAAAAAAAATAAAACATCCCAATTCCTCCTCTGCAATCCCTGAGGTTCTGATACCACTAGCCTAGGGTCCATCCTAGGACCCCTGGTAGGTACCCTTAAAAAAAAAAAATTCCTCTGGGAATTCTAATAGACAGTGTGGGTTGAGAACACGAGGTAATCTTTAAACAAAACAAGGCCCCAGAGAAGGGCAGCTAACAGTGCAAAGGGTGCTCTGGACAAGTTCTGGGAAGCAGAAGACTCAGGGGTGAGGATCCTCCCAGCCAGGGCCCCTGGGGGAAGGCAGAAGGCCAAGGGAGGGAAAGGACTAGCAAGGGTGGGCTTAGAGCTGGGGAGAGGAGGGGCGAGCGGATGGGGTGAACAAAATGAATGAGATTCAGTGTGAGCGAGGATTTCAGCGGAGAGATGATGCAACAAGACAGGGTCATGGAGTGAGAGTCGGTGGGAGCTGCTCGCTGGGATGTCAAGGACTCACCCCGGGAAGGCAGTTAAAGCGGGCTGGGGAGCTAAGATCTTGAGACTTGGAGGAAGTAGGGAGTCGCCCACCAGGGATGTCAGGGCGTGGCGCGATGGGACTCAAGAAACTCTGAGACCGAGATGGGGCCCTTGGGTCACACAGAGACACACAGCACATGCTCACGCGCGAGCACACGGACTCATCCCCAGGGCACACACCCACTGCACACGCGGAGGCCTTGGCCTTCCGGGGGAGGAAGGCGACCGCGCAGCCTAACAGCAGCCGGAGCTCGGAGGCCCCTCCCCGCCGCGCCCCTACAAAGGCTTGCGCAACAGGCGGCGGCTCCGGCGGGCGCCCGCAGCGCTCTGCCTCGGCCCGGCCCGGCCCCGCGTGGTGGCGGGAGCGGGAAGAGCGCCGGGGTGGAGGGAGCGGCAAGGGGTGTGTCCCCGCGGTGTGCGGGTTCCGGAAGGCCGGGGCGGGGCGAGCGCGGGGCGGGGCCGCGGCGCCTATAAAGTCGCCCGCCGCCCGGGCATAAACAAACCCCGTCGGGCTCGCAGCCTGGACTACGGAGCGCACGCCCGTCCTCGCCGCTCTGCTCCGCGCTCCCTGGCCGCCGCGCCTCCAGCCCCGCTCCGGCTCCTTTTACCTTTCTCTCTATACCTTAGGTAAGCCCGACACCCTCCTCGTGCCGGGCAGGGAGGGATCGATGGCCCGTGCGTGCTGCTGCGGCTTCTGGACCGCCCTTTGTGGCCCCCAGAGCTGCAAGTGCGTGGCGACCCTGAGGCGCGGGCGCGAGGAGGGGCTTTGGGGCGGGGCCGCCGCTGGAAGGGGGGGTGGGTTTCGATGAGCGAAGAGGAGGAAAAAAAAAACAAAACCCAAAACAGGTCCCCGTTCACCTTCCCCCAGCTGGGAAAGTGGGATCTTGGGTTCCGGGGAGGGGTGGAGAACCGGTCGGGGCACACCTTCATCGCGCTTCCCAACGCTACCCGGAGTCACAGCTGGCGCCGCAGGCCTGAGAGCGCACTGGAAGTGGGAGCTGGAGGAGGGCCTGGGAGAGTGCGTGTGTGCGCGCGCGCGTGTTGGCGAGGGGTGTATTCTCGGAGTGGGGTGTCTGGGGAAGGAGGGTTTGAGCGCGCGTGTGTGGAAAGGAGGTGAGTAGGGGAGAGCGGCGAGCTGAGGCTGGAGAAAGGGGCGTGGGTGGGTCCGGTTTCCAGGCGGAGCTCTGAACCGATGTGCATCTGAGGGGCGGGGGTCATTTCAGTCTGGAAGCCAGGATGGGGTGTGTGCGTGCGTGTGTGCTGGCGGGGGTGGGGGGGTTGGGAGGGAGGGTCTGAGTGTGTCACAGTGCGTGCCAGACGCGCGGGAGCGAGTGTAGGCCAGTACCGCTGGGCAGGGTGCGTCCCCCGAGGTGGCCTGGGGTTGGTGCTGTGGCGGCACGGAAGAGGTGGCCTGGTCCAGAGGGGTCGTGTGGGCAAGGGACGGCCCAGCGCCGGCCAAGGCGTCATTTTCGCCTCCGCCCACCTCCCTGGCCCGGTCCCCCTGCCTCCGGGGACCCGCCTCTCCTGCCCTCCTGAGAGAAGAACAGCTGGAATTACTCCGATGTTCCCGGGAGATCCGCGGTCTCTGATTCAGCCTGGGGCGGGGAGGGCAGGGCGTGTGGAGAGTGGTGGGCTGGGGGGAAAGGCGCTGTCACCACCTCTGTCACTTTAGTGGCTGAAGCTGGGATTTAGTGAGTCTCCCTTCACCGTCCCCCCACACCCCTCCCCCAGCCACTCTGTGGCCTATGTTGTCAGATGTCCCTGTAGGTCAGGGGCAGCACCCATACGTGGCTGGAAGGGGGAGGTGCCTGGCGGCCAGTGGGGGAGGGAAATCTGGTTGGGGAAGGTTCAGGCTCAGATCTTCAGTGTTCCAGGCCCTTCAGTTCTTTGCTTCCTTTAAGTTACTGGGAAAAGGTTGAAGATTCAAAGAGAGCTCAGCCCTTGGCCGCACGGGAAAGCATTATTCTTTGTGATGTCCATTGGCCATACTTAATGTTCTCAGCCATCTCAAATGAACCAAAATATCGAAATACAGACTGCTCTTGCTATGAAAATGCAGTTCGAAGACAAGCCCACCAGCCCCTCCTCCTGTACCAAAAATGCTGGGTTTTTACTGACTTTCACAGATATGAATTGAAATAAGCAAGGTAGAGAGAGTGCAAGTTCCAGTCCCTGCCTTCAAGGGGCTCACCCATTCAGGGGGAGAAATGCAGGCGAAGAGGGTAAGTGCTGGTGTGGCCAGGGGTGGGGGTTCCACGGTAAGGGGAGGTAGAGGTGATCAGGAAGTGATGGGGAACTGTCAGAGGGACAACGCCCTGGTGTAACTAGTGAAATCCAGGGTGTCCCCTGACCTGTGACCTCTTTGTTTTGTGGGGCCTCATCCCCCACAAGAGGGTGAGTTGGAAGGCTTCTCTAGCCCTGCCTTGGAACCTGGTACTTGGCCTAGGAGTTCAAATACAAGCTTTGAATGAATTGAATGGCTCCTTCCCTCTGCCCCGTTCCCCTGTAATCTCTTGGGTGGAGTCCCAAGCAGGCAGTTGACCTTCAGCGTGGTGGTGTGTGACTTGGCTTTCCAGGGAGACCTTCCAGCACCTGTTGGGATCTTCCCTCCCTGGGGAGGGGGAGGAGGGGGGTCCCCCGGAGCAAGAAGCAAATCCAAGACTACCAACAGTTGGTCTGATAATTTGGGATGGAATCAGCAACTCACACATGTTCCTGATCCTGCGTCTTCCCATTTTACAGAGGGAAACTGAGGCCCAGAGATAGGGTATGACTTGCCAAGACTGAGCCAGAGCTGGAACTTGGACCTCCAGACCCCTCTGGTTGCTGTTGAAGGTGGTGAAAAGGGTTTTGGTCTTGATCGTTGCCCCTCTCATAGCAGACATTGGGTCTTCATTGCATTTCTTGGTGAGGAAACTTTCCAGGCAGAACGTGGTGATTATTTATTTATTTAGTATCAATCACATGTTCTTGAGAACTTAGCAGAATCAGTCCAGTGAGCAGGAGGAGCTGCCGCCCTGCGGAGGGATGGTTGACTGGGTTCCCGCTGCCCCCTCCAGGTTGGACTTAGATCTGAGAGCTGGGGGCTCCCTCCACCAGGCTCACAGAAAGCTCCTGGCCTGAGCTTGCCTTGGCATGGATGGGGAAGAAAGGTTGTGTTGTGTGTGTGTGTGTTTTTTTGGTGGCCTGAAGCTGCAGTTCTTCCTTGGGACCCAGCTCCGGAGAATCCCATCCAAGGCGTGACTCAAAGTCCCTGTGCCTCATAAAGGAAGCCAGGATGACGAGTCAGCATCTAAGACTCTGGCTGGGAGAGGGCAGGGAGGGGCAGCACAGTCTTCTTCCTAGTCAGCTGCTGCATCCCTCCGTCCCCTGGCATCCTGGCCAGAGCGCTGCCTGATCTGTATTGGCTCCATTGAGTAGATGGGGAAAATGAGGCTGAGAGAGTTTGAGAGATTGGCCCATGGCCACATGGCTAAACGTGGGAGAGCCAGGCTTTGAACCCAGAGAGGCAGACACCTAAGCCTTTGTTCCTTTTCATGACAGCATGTTGGGATGACCGGAAAAAAACGGGATGAAAGAAAAGTCCAGAGATGTGATGAGGAGTGCTGTGCCTCAGTTTCCTCTCCAGTAAAATGCGAATAACAGACACTGTCTCATGGGGACATGTAAATATTAATGGATTAATCCGTCAAAAGAGCAGAGAACAGTGCCTGCACATGGGAACACCATGTAGGTGTTTGCTGTTGATGATTCCCACAGATTACATTTCTCAAGGCATTTCCTTGGCGGTCAGTTTCAGGGCCTTTGGTCCTAAGCTTACCCCTGCTGGTGAAAGTGCCTGCAGGGGCTGAACTCATGTTTTGCTCCTTGAAGTTCTTCCAAAAGAGCTAAGCTGATGCAGACTGCATAAAAATGTAATGCAAACTTTGCCTGAAATGCAGATTTCCAGGCCCAGTAAGTCTGGGAGGGGCTGGGAATCTGCACCATTTAGAAGCTGCCTGGGCTGGATTAGGGGTGGGGTGTCCTGAAGGCTGGCGGACTTGAGGCCATCTGCTCCAGAATGACAGGGGAGAGAGAAAGGAAAGGAGAGGCCAGAGCAGCCCGTACTTCTGTGCCTCCACACCCTGGTGCTCCGTAAGCCCCTCTCACCTGGCCAAGAAGCCTTGTGGTTTCAGCTCATCACCTCATTCAACTGAGATAGGTGACATTCTTGCCATTTCTCAGGTCAGCAAACTGAGGCACAGGCAGATGACTTGCTTGTCTATAATCAAGTGAGTGGGGTCCTATACTAGGTGGACTGCTCTGGACCTTCCCCTCCAGTGTCAAGGTCCTCCAGACCCTTCTGGACCTGTCTTTGAAGCATGAACTTGGTTTCCTGGATTCATTTCACGCGCCCATTTCATGGGTGGCAGTTCCTGCCTCCCTGATCCCAGGCCTTGCCTTTTTACTTTTCTTTCTCCTTCCATTTGGAGACAAGAGATGGATGGAAGGCAGTGTGTGCTGCAGAGGTGAAGGTGAGTTCTCTGATGCCCTCTTGGCCTCCTGCCATGCCAGCCCAGACTTGTTGGAGGTAGGTGTCCTGAGAGATGGGATGTGCTCCCCTTGGGGAAATTCTGTGCAGGCTCCGTGTCTGGGCTTTTCCAGTCCAGCTGAGGTGGTAGGAGATGAGGCTCATTCGTGTCTGCGGGCCTTGAATGGCCTGTTCAGGAGTTCCATCTTTTATTTTATAGTTTTTCTTCTCAAATCTGTGGAAACCTCAATACAAGTGTATTATACTTATACCCATGTGCAGTCTTCCTTGAAGGGGTAGATGGGGACCAGAGCTTCAGGCTGTCCCCATCTCAATCCCAGCTCCACTCCCTTGGATTTGAGAAGATTTCTTTACAGCTCTTTGGGCACCACCCAAAGGTCCACAGTTCTGAGGACTCCCAGCTGAGAACCCTGGCCTCCTCTTCTCTCTCCTTTCCAAGCATTGAACTGGCCACCTTTCTCCAGGAAGCTCTCCCTGGCTTTCCCTTCCAGGCTGGCATGCTGGTGTGTGTGCCCTCCTTGGATCATTCTGGACTGAGTCTCTATTTACCCTGTTCCTGTAGACCCTGAGGGCCTGGCACTTAGTAGGCACTCAGTTACCGTTGGTCAGAAGAAACCCTCTGTTTATGAAGCAAATAACTTGGGCCATCCTGTGTAGGAAAGATTTGGAAGACCATCCAGTGTGGAAATAGCGAGACCATTTTGAGCAAGGATCCTGTCAATGTGGCAACCATCCCATCTCTGGGACAAAGGGTTTTGTAGGAGGAATCTATTTCCGTGTCCTGTGCCAACACTGGCTCTGTTTGTGGGCTTTTGATATCTCACAGACCAGCTAGGGTAGCTCATGCTTGTCCTGCAGATTTGAAGACGAATTCTTGAATCCCACCAGTGTCCTCCTTCCCATTATTCTGCTTGTCCTCTTGGATGGTCTTCTCTCTGCCAAACAGTGGCTCGGGCTGCCAAGACTGCACTGAGAAGCTTCAGGAAGATCCCTGGGTCATGTTACAGAGAGGGCGTGGGTGGTGATGGATTGCCAACCCTTCCCTCTTCCTGCTCTGTGTCCTGGACCCCCTGGCTATTTCTGTGCTCTGGTTGAACATAGGCCGTCGCATTTCAGCTCCGGCCCTGTAAGCTGGGGTTAGCCTTCTTTTGGAAGATTCCTTTTTCTTTCTTTTGACATCAAGCAGTTCCTTGAATGCTGCCGAGCAGGCCACATGCAAAGCAGGAAGGGGACCCTCCAGGAATTTCTAGTCTGATGTCCCCTCTGCATGGCATTTGTACCCATTTTATTGACTTTGAGAACCCTGTTCTCGACTTCCGTTCTCCTAAACTGGAGGACTTTCTTGAAAGTCCAGTTCTTCTAGGTTCCTCCATATTGTTTACTAGATAGATTACATAAGAAAAACATGGCCATTTAAGACCACCAACTTCTTCACTCTCCCCCGAGCCTTGAGTTTCAAAAGATCTAGAGAGAACCATGAACTGCCCTACAGCTTGACATCACAATCTCCTTGGCCAAAAAGGAAAACACAGCATGTATCTACAGTAAGGCAGGGGTAGCCAAGGCATACCCCAAGGCTGCTTTCCTTGAGGTTCATAGACGTGGGGCTGTTCTGGAACCTTCGGGGATTGCAGTATCCGGGAAAGTCGCTATGTCAGACAGCAGGAGCACACATTGATTTCCACCCCACCCCCTGCTCCCCCCTTTTCAGTTCTGTTCCATAAAGAGCCCAGTGTGCTGGAAAGAACACCACTTTCATGTGGCTTTGAAACCGGGCGTGTTATGGAGGGGACAAAATCTGGGCCAGTTGCTGACGATCACAATCGATGCAAGCTTGTCACCAAAGCCTCCTGGTGACCGGGAGGATGCCATCTGTCCGCCCCTGCTCTCCATGCGTGCACCCATGGTGAAGGAGTGGGTCTCGGCCTTTCGGAAGTCATGGGGGCCTTTGCTTTTGCGCCTCGGGTTACCCATCTGGAAGCTGGGCTGATGATACCCACCTTCTGCTGGGGACCTCCACGAGGCACAAATAGAACAAGGCGATGAACACTTTCTCCAAGTGTTGAAACTGCTGAAGGCACGTTGCGGGCGCCTGGGTGGCTCTGTTAAGTGTCTGACTCTTGACCTTGGCTCAGTCTTGATCTCATTGTGGTAAGTTCGAGGCCCACATTGGGTGCCATGTTGGGCATGGAGCCTATTAAAAAAAAAAAAAGGCATGGAGGAGAGCTAAAAACAAAGCCTTTCTGGGCATTATGAGAGAGAGTAGGAAAGCCTAGGACGGGACTCTGTCCAGAGCCTGAGCCTATGCGTGGGGGCCCTGCAGGACTGTGCGAGGTGGAGGGGAAGCACGTGACTCCCTCGGCTGACCCCCACAGGGAAAGCCTCCTGGTCACAGGCAGCTTGTCCTTAGAACGTCCCACCTGGACAAAGGGTGGGCGCCCAGTATGTGTGCATGTATAGACCAAGCCAGTTGCACAGTCAGCTTTCTCCTGAAAGGTTGCTTGAACCTGGGCCAACTTGCAGCTAGGTGACCTGGGGCTCATTTCTTCACTGCTCTGTGCCTCAGTTTCCCTATCTGCCACATGCCGGACATGACGGTGCCTGCCTCTGGGTCCTGAGAAGCTCCGAGGCGGTATGGAATTCAGAGTCCAGTCAACACCGGAGACGTCGTCCCTGTGCTGTGTGTCATGGCATGTCTGTGGCCACTTGGGCCGGGCCGGGCTGGGTGGGTCCGGGCAGGATCCATGTTGTCTTTGGGTAAAGCACGTTCCCATCTCAGCAGCCCTCGGCCCCATGTTTCTCATGGACCATGTGATGTCCCTAGGGCACACACAGCCTGTTTTGCAGGTGGGGAAGCCGAGGCCCCCAGAGAGGGGCTGAATGACTTGGTCAAGGTCACATGGCAGCAGAGTGGCAGGCTTTCCATGCCCTGCTGACTCCTCGGCCCGGGCTGCTGCTGCTGCATCAAGGCTTTTGAGAGTCACAGGCTCTGAATGTCCCTTCCCAGTCCCCGTGACTGGTTAACCATTTTCTGGGCCTCACATGACCCAGCATACCTCAGCCCTCTGCCCTCCCAGATCCCCAGGGTCATGGTCTTCCCTTCTCTGGGCAAATGCCAGTCTTGGCTTCCCTTGGAACCCAGAAGGTCCCGCTAATTTCTAACTGTCTCCTGATTCTGCTTAACTGGAAAGGGACTCGCCCAACTGCCCTTGGGCCCTCGTTACTCATTCACCGACGTTGCTAATGGAAGGAAGACCCCCATGGTGGTGCGCTGAGTCTGATCGCGGGAAACCCACGTGGTGCTTGCTGAACTTCCATGAGCGCCACCCCCCTTGCTGGGCTGATTCAGGGACTCATAGTATATAAAACAGGCTGTGTCCTCATAGATGTCCCTGGATCTCTGAGGCCACCCGGAAGGGGGAATGCACTGATTAGTCAAGCAGCCACCTCCTCATCCACGGTTTCGGCTCACTGGTCAACCAAGGTCAGAAGCAAATGACCCTCGCTCTGACATGTCCTCAGAAGGTTGACAGTAGCCTACCACTATGACACATGCCTGCATCGTTCCCCTCACTCCATCTGATCCTGTGGGCACATTGCCTCACAGCCTTCCAGGAAGGGTGAGCTCGGCACAGTAAGATCCTTCCAGAGACAGGGACACATAGCTTTTGTTACAGTATATTGTTAGAATCGCTGTATTTTATTAGGAGGTATTGTTGTTCATACTGTGCCCTTGATGCAGGTGTGTGTATGCAGGAGAACAGTGTGCATAGTGTTCAATGCGTCCCCTGGGGGTCTTGGGATGTATCCCAGGGGCTAAGGCAGGGAGACTGTGCTGTGTGCCAGATTGTGTTCTAGTCTTTAAGCCATACTGCTGCTCGCTGGGAGCAGGAATTGTACCCATTTCACAGTACCCATGTACTGAGGCCATGAGGCTGGAGAACTTGGTAGGGATTGCAGAGCTAATAAATGATGATGCTCAGCCTGACCCTCCAGTCTTCCCCCAGCTCCTGGTGACCATCCCCTTGTCCCCTTGTCTACCATGGGTTTCCCCTGAATTCCTTCTGGGGAGAGCATGTGGGAGAGGTGGACGTGGTGCTGTGAACCGGTCTGGCAGCCTGTGTGCTGCCCTGGAGCTGATTTTCGGCCCTGATTTGGGGTCTTGGGCAGAGACCTGTCCTGATCTGATTCGCTGTCTGTGCTTCTTGGGGACACAGTGTGCTGTATGTCCTTGCCCTGTCACCCTCTTCTAGAAAAGATCACCTTGGTCCTTTGGGACCTGACATTCTGTGTTGGGACTTTCCAGGAGGTGGCAGAGGGGCAGGGACCAGCATGCAGTACTGGGCCTTAAGCCTGGGGATAGAACCTGCTGACCAGGCGGGGCCTCGGATGGCCTGAGAAGAGTGACCCCCGACTGTGGGCCCTGAAAGCTGAGTGGTGCCTGGCGGGGTGGGGGTACCAGGCAGAGCACCCCAAACCAGGTGACCCCACAGGCATCCCTCCCTCCTGGTGAAGGAAATCAGAGTCGCCTA
>PISX010016899.1:0-44893 GCA_004024625.1 Mellivora capensis | reverse complement strand
TTCTGATGGATTCCTGTCTCACATTGAGGTCCTTTATCCATTTTGAGTTTATCTTTGTGTACGGTGTAACATCATCCTCAATGGGAAGAAGCTCACAGCCTTCCCGTTGAGATCAGGAACACGACAAGGATGCCCACTCTTACCACTCTTATTCAACATAGTATTAGAAGTCCTAGCAACAGCAATCAGACAACAAAGAGAAATAAAAGGTATCCAAATTGGCAAGGAAGAAGTCAAACTCTCTCTCTTCGCAGATGACATGATACTTTATATAGAAAACCCAAAAGACTCCACCCCCAAACTACTAGAACTCATACAGCAATTCAGTATCGTGGCAGGATACTAAGTCAATGTACAGAAATCAGTGGCTTTCTTATACACTAACAATGAAAATACAGAAAGGGAAATTAGAGAATCAATTCCATTTACTATAGCACCAAGAATCATAAGATACCTGGGAATAAACCTAACCAAAGAGGTAAAGGATCTGTACTCGAGGAACTACAGAACACTCATGAAAGAAATTGAAGAAGACGTAAAACCATGGAAGACCATTCCATGTTCTTGGATTGGAAGAATAAACATTGTTAAAATGTCTATACTACCTAGAGCAATCTATAATTTTAATGCCATTCCCATCAAAATTCCACTGGTATTTTTCAAAGAGATGGAGCAAATAATACTAAAATTTGTATGGAATCAGAAGAGACCCTGAATCGCTAAGGAAATGTTGAAAAACAAAAATAAAACTGGTGGCATCTCATTACCTGATTTCAAGCTTTACTACAAAGCTGTGATCACCAAAACAGCATGGTTCTGGCATTAAAACAGACACATAAACCAGTGGAACAGAGTAGAGAGCCCAGATATGGACCCTCAACTCTATGGTCAAATAATCTTCGACAAAGCAGGAAAAAATATACAGTGGAAAAAAGACAGTCTCTTCAATAAATGGTGCTGGGAAAATTGGACAGCTATATGTAGAAGAATGAAACTCAACAATTCTCACTCAAATAATCTTTAAAAAAATAAAGAAAAGAAAGATGATGCTGTGGAAACTGCAGTGAGGAAAAGGAAAGAACCTGCTAGACCAAGTACATGAAACTCACCCCACCTCAGGATTTCTTTTTGTGAGAGCTAACCTATTGTTTAAATGGATTTGAACCACATTTTCTTTTGTTTGTACCTAAAAGCAAACAACACAAAAGGCTGGGTGGTCAGGTAAGAACTCTCTGAAAATGTGGCATTGCAACTGAAGCCTAAGTGAGGAGAAGGAGCCAACTGGCCCTCTAGAGGATTTGGAAACAGGCAATACAAAGATCCTAAGAGGGAAGAAATAACAGTCAGCTTTTTGAGGAATAGAGGGAAGCCAGTGTGATCAAAGAAGAGTAAATGAAGGGGAGTAGGGGATGAGAACACATTGAAAGGCAGGCGAGAGTCAGAGCATTTAGAGTTTTGTAGACCACAGTAGAGGTTTAAACCAACATTTACACAGAATCACAATATCTCTTCTCTGAAAGATAGAGCAGGAAAAGAATTTTTTAAAATCATTCTTTCTGAAGTCATATAGGTTTTTTTTTTAATATTTTATTTATTTATTTATTTGACAGAGGGCTCAAGCAGGGGGAGTGGCAGAGAGAGAGAGGGAGAAGTAGGCCTCCCACTGAGCAGGGAACCTGACATGGGACCCATCACAGGACCCCAGGATCATGACCCGAGCTGAAGGCTGACACTTTACCCACTGAGCCACCCAGGTCCCCCTGAAGTAATCGATTTTTTATGATATCCATGGCAAAGAGCACCTCAAACGTACTCCAGCCTTCCTTAGCCATTCTGGAGTTAAGACCCACGTCTCAGGGTTGAGGATCCTAAACTATCCAATTCTGACAGAACAATGAGAATTATGCTTCCTTTTTAGGATTACAAATGCCCATAGGCAAGGATGTGGACAGAAAAGCTATGATTGTAAAGAATTTGTTTAGATGAATGGAAAGGGAGAAAGAAAAGCCAATATCTACATTTCTGAGCATAGAAACAATTCTGCCTTATGGTAATTTTCAAATACTCAGAGCTGAATTGAGAATAAGTGTTAAATGTCACTGCTTATCTTCACAGTTTGTTTTAGAACTCTGAAATAGTCTCTAAATCCTTAACATATAGAAAAAATAATTGTTTCTTACTTTATTTCACCCGTATAGCAATTATTTGTACTTATTCTACTTCAGACCGAATATTCTAGTCATGTCTGTACAAGTCTGTCTTCCCCTAGAGACTGTAAATTCCTGAAGGAGAAAGACAACTTCAAAATCTCTTTTGTACTCCCTCTTCACCTGAGACTTCTCACAATATAACAGAAGCTCAGCATATTTTTCTGATAAATTAATGGCTCATTAGTTGTCACAACACTGACAGAGATGCTAGTTTCAACAATTATGTCATACAAAATGCACACTGCCTATGCTCATACCAGCAGTTCATGACAACATTTTATATAAAGAAAGGATTCTCTTTTGATTTTGGAACAATTGCGCTTTGCTACCTATCTTAGCAATCTGACAGCTATCTAAGTTTCTGAACCAACAGTTCATTTATTTCATAGAAGCAACGGCAGGAAATTGCAAAAATTATCTAAAAATGTACCTCCTTTCACGGTATTCTTCAAATACCAGTTTCTTTAAAGATTCGGTTCCTGGCATCCCAAAGTTGGTTTCAGTGTCCTTCCTATGTGTTCCTGGAGCAAGCTGGTTTATATGGCTTAATTTATATGGTTTTGTCATGTTCTGGTGGGTACATCATACATGTCTGGCTGGCTGAATAAGAAAAATTAGTGACATCCAACTCCCTTCTCCCCTCCAAGCTCTTACCAAAGAGTTAATCAAAATAATGGCTACCATATATTTTTATATGATAAAGAAATATACAGGCATGTTGTTGACATTTTTTTAAGATTTTTTTAAAGATTTTATTTATTTATTTGACAGACAGAGATCACAAGTAGGCAGAGAGGCAGGCAGAGAGAGAGGAGGAAGCAGGCCCCTGCTGAGCAGAGAGCCTGATGCTGGGCTCAATCCTAGGACCCTGAGATCATGACCTGAGCTGAAGGCAGGGGCTTAACCTACTGAGCCACGTAGGCGCCCCTATGTTGTTGACATTTATAAAGTGGCATACATTGTGTGAGAGCATGCACACATACCACTTCATTTCATTTTATCTTCAAGACTTTTCCATCCAAATCCAGCAATCCTTCTCCCATCCTTCTCCATTTCCATCACGAAGCAATGGCAGTAGAAAAGCAAAATGATGAATCCAGAAGACCCCCGGAACAAATACTTTTCAAAACTACTCATTTATGTGCAATACGCTCTACTCACTGAGTCTAAGACTTCCTTGAGAGCAGGGGGATCATTTGTCAGTCATCTCTCTAGTCTCTTACCATCACGGCCAGCACATGCTATAGGCCCAATAAAAGGCCAACTGAATTTAGGGCAGAAGGATCATCTCTCTAGGAAGATTTTCAACAGTAAGGCTACTAACATAAGAAATCATTTGTTTTCCAGCCAAATCAAAATTTTGCTTGCTCAGGTATCTCTTTTCCTCAATTCTCCCACTTAATATTTTACTAGGGGATATTTTACCATTCATTAAAATCAGATTCTCTTGCAGACTGTAACATTTTAAATTTCTCTTTTGCTTCTTCATTAATAGCTCTAATGTCAGCTGTACTTTTTATTCAAAATGGGATATATGACCATGTTTATTCTCTTATTTGCTGGACATTTCAATAAGCAAACTTGATTCATCTTTAAGCTTTTGACAAAAAATGTTCTTGCAGCTGCTGGGTGATCTTGGGTGAATCAGGAGGAGCTCCCACAATTAATTTTTGAGTCTTTACACCTGTCAAAGAGGAACTGCAAGTGACTTAATGTCTGGAAGAATGTCACTATTCAGGTTATCATTACCTGCCAGGAAATATCCTGTCCCCCTCGTCAGTTCCACATGAGGCAAACACAAAAGAGTCTGGATCTGTTTCTGAAATTCTCCCACTTTCAGAGAGAAAAATTACTAAATTATTGAAGTCTCAGTTGGTCCCATAATGGATATATTTTGAAGTGTGTGCACACTTTTATTTAAAATATTGCTTACCTTAACAAAGATAATACAATTAAAAAAAATCCTGGGAAGATGCAGGTTTCGATTTTTGTCACTAGTGGATGATTTGACATTTCACGAGGTGGAATGAAAAGATTTTTATCTGTTTTTGAGCCAATGAAGATCTAAAAGCCGCTGCCATTTTTCCTCATTCGTTATGTAGTTGCTGCTCTACAAAGAAAAATGACCTTGTCATCAGATGTCCATACTTCAGTGTCAGCAGGCAGTCCCCTAGCAAGCAGAAACGAGTTCATGATTCATAGGAACTTTCAGGTCTGGACCACACGTTGGATCCGTTTCCAGATTCCTTCTAAAACTGGAGCCAATTATTCTGGGAAAATCATTTGTGATCTAAATGATGAAAATAGTATGCTGTTGTTAGTTTAGTTTTCTCATTTGAAAGGTGCCCTCTGGTTCCAGAGGACTATGAAAGCAGTTAAGGTCACGGTCCCTCAGGATGACATCCTTAGCTCTCAGGCCAGTCCCGGGGTGGGGGGGGTTGAGAGAGGGTAGCCGGACCTACATTGTTGGCTTCTCATTCCAAGCAGCAACCCAGCTAAAGCGGCCATTTGTAGATTACCTTCACCTTTTTTTTTTTTTTTTTTTTTTTTTAAGTAAAGCTACCCAGAGATGTTACTATGTTACCAGGCAAGTTGCATCCCCTGCCTTTCCTAAAACAACTCAGGGTCTCATGAATATCAGCTACTTAAGTGCCTCCCAGTGCCTCAGGTCACCTGAGAAGCTGACAGATATACAGAGACAGTGAAATGAAGGTTGTAACAACCCCTCCACCAGAGAAGCATGGACCTCAACAGTCTTCAAGGATCATCTCACTCAATTTTTTTTATTTTACAGTTAGAAAACTCTGAGCGTCAAGCTGGTTCAAGCACTTTTCCAAGATCACAGAGTCAATTGGTGAGTTAGAAAGCATGTGTTCTGGCTCCCAGATGTGTTGCTTCTAAACTGATCCTCTCACCTCTTCTCCTTCCCATTCTTGGACTGTCCTGCGAAGGGCTGGCTTCTCCCAGCCTGTTGTCAGCTGGTTTCCACTGGTTCAGACCGTGGAGAGGCACTGGTGGAGGATTGCGGGGCTGGAGAAAGGGAGAAGCAAAGACCAGGTTACCATTATCCGTGGGCAATAAGGCCACAATATTGCATCTCCCCCCTGCCCCCCGAGACTGATGGTGAAGCAAATCAAGACTCAACCTTTACATCAGGGATGGAAAACTTTGGTGCTTTAAGGGGCTGCTCGGTCACATTCATGAATAAAGCAGGCTGGGCGGGCACCATGGAGAACGCTCAGCCCATCTAAAGAGGACAGGTGGCTCCTGGCTTATGTTGCCCACGTCTCTGTCGTTTTTAATTCAAAGAAGACCTCCAGGATTGAGTATGAATTTTTGTTGTTGTTTTTAAATGATAGGGGGTATTTTTTTTTTATACCATATGGGTCAAACACAATCGAGCTGTGAGAAGAACAACAACAGTTTGTGATGATGGCTTTGGCCCAGCAGCTCCCCTAGAGAGGAAGCATCCATTGAAATACTGACAGTGACGTGTGGGGTGAAGCGCCTATCTGGGTTATTTCTCTCCTCTGCTGCCCTCGACACCAAATACTTGGTTATTTTAAATCATCATTTATTCTTGCTAAATTATCTCGGTCCAGGTCTGGGTTATTTCTCTCTTCTGCTGCCCCCGACACCAAATACTTGGTTATTTTAAATCATCATTTATTCTTGCTAAATTATCTCGGTCCAGGTGCTTCAATATTCCTCTTTGCTGCTGTAAACACCGACCGAGCATGAGCCTATGGAATTTGTGGGAGTTAAAAGGGCAGCTTTTGATAAAGAACGTGAAACAGGGTTGCTGAAAAGCAAACAGAGCCTGCTGTATGTACATGGCATACCTTCAGTTATTATCTACAAATAAACCCTGGTAATGAGGTTTGGGGTTCCTCTCGGATGCATGTTGATGATAAATTCTCGGCGGAACTGACTCCAGCCCATTAAGCAAGCTTGCTCCTGCCACCGTGGCTGTTAATTTGACAGGACACTGTCACATTAAGTAGAACAAACATGTTTTCGCCCAGTCGGCCATCCAGAACCGACATGGCTGTTATCCTAACAACTGGATATTGATTGGAATCACTCACCCCTTCCGACCCTCCACTGGGAGGTGGAAACCGAGCTCGGACTGATTGAGGATTTGCTTCGTTGGCACACATAGGTAGTGTGTTAAGGACAGCCACAAATTTTAAGCCGTTTAGCTCCTTGTCATGTTCATCCGTCAGACAATGTCTGGTTCTCATTTTCATCAGCGGACAATAGGGTCTGAATAAATCACTGTGTTTATTAATTGTATGGAGCCACACTTCCATCTGGGAGGACTGCTGTTTTCAGCATTTACAGCTTTATAAAGCGAAATATCAGAAGGCACAAAAGAGAATTCTGTAAAAAGTCCAAAATGAGATTCAGAAATTGAAAATCCCTTGAATTTTAAGATTCAAGGAAATTCCCTGGATTTTTTTTTAAATCTATGTAATTGGGAGACACATCCATTTGGTTTTTGAATTACCAACCAACTTTCCAGATATGATCTTAAACTCTTCTATAAATCAAACTCATTAGAATAGAATTTATATTTAGCTTGTTCTTGATTTTTGGTTATTTCAAACCTGCTTATTACCATATGTACCTAATATTTAGCAGAGTTGGCTTTTCACCCAATAATCGATTTATCATAGATAAAATTTAACCTGTGCATTTACCCGTGAGCCTATTTTGTGCCCTGCCATGTGCATTAAATCCATGTTCATTAAGGAGTCTCTTGGATGACAAGAATCTTAGAGGACATTTAGTCAAGTTGTTCATCGATATCCTTTGCCTGCTCTGGAAAACTCCTAAATATTAAACTGACACTTGCTTGACCGCCTCCAGTGATGGTAAACTATTTATCCTCCTAGAGAATTCTATTAAAAATGCTGTTTTACTTGGCAAAAATATGTTGACATAAGCTTCTGTGTATTGGTTATAGATCCTCTAGTCACATAGTATAGGTTAAATCTCTTTTCTGTATGGGATTCATTAGAATATTTGAAAATGGATATGGTATTCTTCTGTTCTTTAAATGTATACATTAGAACATGTCCATTGGCTTACAGCTTATCTGTAGCTTCTCCCATGTTTCTTTCCCAGGAATAACAGAACTGAGTAGTAGTGATGAACCCACAAAGCCAAAAATATTTAATTATCTGGTTCTTTTTATACATGTATGAAATGTTTGCCAACCTCTGTCCTACACCAGGACATGTCAAGTCCCCTCATCATCTTTATCCTTTCCGAGATGCCTTTCAGTTTTTCACTATCCAAGACTGTGACCTCCCCCACCCAAACTGGAGAAGCTTGTGCCCCTTCTTCTGGATACTCTTTCTTCCCATGCAGACAAAAATCCACTGACTTACAAAAATTTAAGCACAAAGTTGTCCCCAGCTACACTAGTGACATTAGCTTGGTTTGTGGTAGAAAAAGATAAGTTTTTGGAGTTTTTCTACAAATCAAGTCTTATTTTAATGTTTTACTGCTGCTTTGAAAAAAAACTTTAGAGGACTTCTTCTTGCATAGTATTATTCCAGACATTATACAAAATGCTAAATACAATAGTCCTTCCCCAAAAGAGTTCATGTCTGGTTATAGAGAGAATATTTACACAATAACTCATTTATTTTACTTCTTTATCTCCCTTCCTTAGATTACTGGCTCCACAAAGGCAAAGTGCTTTGTCTGCTTTGTTCTATTCTGTCTCCCCCATGTCTAGAACAGTGCCTGGCACATAGCAGACACTCAGAAAGTATTGACTGGATGAACTAATTGGAAGAGAAAGATAAATATCAAAATTTAACTAAGTTTTTTTTTTTTTTTTTTTTGAGAGAGAGAGAGAGGGCATGTGTATTCACATAAGCAAGGAGGGGCAGAGGGAGATGGAGAGAGAAAATCTTAAGCTAGCTCAGCAGGGAGTCTGATGCAGGGCTAGATCTCATGACCTCAAGATCATGACCGGAGCCAAAATCGAGAGTCAGTCGCTCAACTGACTGAGCCACCCAGGCACCCCTTCACTGAGTATTAAATTGCTGATACAGATTATATGAAAAATTGGAATTCTGGGTAGAGATAGATCAACATAATGAGGACACAGAGCTGGATGAAAACTTCATCATATAATCTAACCTCACTCAAAGTGAAAATTCTGCTTATGGTCTTCAGATGAACATTTCTCATTTGCATCAGAATCTTCTAGTTCACTTATTAAAAACAAGAGACTCCTGATACCCATGACTGACCTACTGAATCAGAATCTCTGAACGCCAACCCCAGAAATACACATTTTTCAGCAAGCAGTGCAAGTGCACCTCTTGAACCCTACAATTCGAAATATACCCCTCTCAACAGAAGGTGACCCACCTCACGTGAACACCTCTCGTGATGAAGGTCTCATGTTACCACAGGCTAGCTGCTATGTTTGTTAGCTTTAGTGGTTGAGAAAAAGTACTTCTTGGGCTGCAATCTGCCCCCTAGAATTTCTGGTCATTTGTCCCAGTTGCATTCATTAAAGTCATAGGGAGCAAAGTTTATTTTTTTCTCTTCCACAAGATAGCCCTTCAAATGTGTGAGGATACCTATACTACTTCTTTTGAACAATTTTTAGATGTTTTAATTTGTTGTTGCTCTTCATTGGCAGAACCACTGGTGTCTATCTGTTACTTCAGGATTCTCAGTCTGTGTTGCCAGAAGAACCTGATACCAAAAGCAGAGAAAAAGTGGTTCCAGAATCTACAGATAAACCTCTCTTCCTTCCACTGCAAGGGAAATAGTCCACCACAGCCCACTTTTCACCCACACCTGAAGCCACACTGTGTGCCTCCTCTTCCAGGTCTTGGTGTTGAATCTCATCAGACTTATTGGAAGGGAACCAGGGGAGTCTTACTCATAGATCATGAATTCCAGTCTCCGCACTGTCCTTGGCGCTCTCCTGACAAGCTCCATATTCCTCCATGTCTATCTCAAAACATGTCTCCCAGAACAGACTAGCTTAGTGGTCAAGCTGTATGTCATAGAATCAGCCTTTACCACTAATCAATTCTGCAACTCTGGGTGATTACTGGTTAACCTTTTTTAGCTTCCATTTGTTTGTTTTATGAAACAGACTGATAAAATCGGAGTATTTTATGTAGTACCTGGTATATGGTTAACTTGCAATAAATGCTGATTATTACCCTCCTGGTGGAATGAGACCATTTCTTCCTAGCCATCCTGTGATTGTTGTAATTTTTTATTTACATTCCTGTCTCCTGTTACAGATGGTGAACTTCTCAAGGCGGGGACCACATCTGACTTATTTCTAACTACAGCTACTAAGGGGCCACTGGGGACAGCTCAAATAATCCAGTACTCTTTAAATAAGTTTTCAACCTTTCCAATACTTTGCATATTGCCAGCCCTCTACTTTGTGCCTCTGAACTAGGCTAACGCTAATAATAATACACAACTCTGTGGGCAACCGGTTGTTAAAAGGCACCATTGCACCGACCCAGGTCATGGTAATTGTCTCAGATCCAGGGTCCCTGCCCTTGCCTTTGCCCTTATGTTGAGTCTATATCCCTCTCTTATACAAGATCCTCTGGCTTGGTCACAAGGTTTGCATTCTGTACTCGCCTTGTCGACATAAGGACTGAGTTTGAGCTTGCTTTCTGATTCTCCCTGCTTCGGATCCCTGGGAGAATCTACCCTGTCTGCCTCACTTGCCATCCCGAGACCGTAGGGCTGCAACCTCTGCTGGACGTCTGGCCAGCGCTCTAGCCATGCCTGCTCTATCTCCCCAGAGAGGAGCAATGCAGAAGAATGAGAAGGATGCCAGGATACAGAGTTGGTTACACATCAGTCTGCTCTGGCCTCACCAAGTCATTTTGGTTTCAACTGTGTGCTCTTCAGACAGAGAGTGAGAGTAACACGTCATTAATAATTCAGTGATTATTATCAGTGATGAAGTGCTGATTTGGCCAGTTCAACGGAGACGTGGAGTTACGTAGGTAAGTCCTGGAAAATGTCATCAGTGTCAGCTCTAGAAATCAGAAGGACTGATGATGGTATCAGGCCTTAAAGCAAGCGGCAGGTGCTGAGTTTGACCTCCTTTGTCTTTGTGGGGGTAGCCCGACACCCAATCAATCTTAGAATGGGAGTGTGATGCTTTGCACAGAAGAGGCTGGTGCAATTCAGCTGAGTGGGCGGGTTGATGGAAAGTGACTGTGGCATTGCTGAGTTCAAATGGAATTAAGGATTCATGAGAGCGCTGCACAGGCAGGCGGGCATAGAGCCCTGAGTGAATACAGAATGAGTCACAAGGGAGACCCGGCGCAGCTTCGAATCCCAAATAAGCAAGGAATTGCTTTTTGATGATGCCAAACTATAAATATCATCACCTCAGAAAACCAGGTTCTCTTTCACAACATCAGGAATGAGCAAAGAAGACTGTGAGGCCCAGTGTGTTTGTTACAGGCATGATGCTTTGTGTCAAGAACACTGCCAACTGAGAAAGAACTTCTTGAGAAACAATTTTTGAGGAGGCGTGTTTTTCTTAAACTGTTATTTTAATAGTATTTTAATCATACTGAAAGTCATGGATAGAAGTCAAACAAAATCAGTTTCTCTGCTTTACTCACCAGGCGATAAAACGAAATGCATTCTTTCTGGTTCTACTCTGAGTCTGGTTATGGGATTGCTGATGCATGAGCATCCCATGTCATAAAAAATGGTACCGCGCTTCAGCTTCAGTGCGATGCTGACTCTTGTGCTCTCTTATACTCTTTCAAATGTCATTCTTTCAACTGAAGACAGCAAGCTAGAGCCTAGCAGTTCTGTGGTTGCCAGAATTTTCTTAAAAGCACTGAAATGAATGTGTCTAGAAGCCGTCGCTTTCCATCCTCGACTTGGCTGGGCTGGGCATGAACAGCTCTTGCAGAACACCTCCCTGCAGGGCTGAATGAGTGAGTACGGATCTTGCTCACACCCTAGGAAGGCGTTAAGCATGGAATCCTCCTGAACGATCCAATTCCGCAAGGATGGACCTGATTTTCTGCAAAGCGGTGCCCAGATAATTTGTCCGAATAGAGGAACTTGAAATCCTGCTTGTAATCTAATACCGTTCTGCACTCACTGTGTGCCCTGGAGGAGGGGACATGCATTTTGCCCTGGAACTACGTGTGCAAACGCTGTAGTACACACGGAAACACACACACACACATAAACCTGATGTGTTGCTGCAGTCTCATGATTGCAGCTTTCAGTATAACGTGCCAAACAAAGGGAAGGAAAAAGACCTAATTTAAGGGAAATAAGTTATGCATGTGGGGGCCTGGATCAACATGGTCGTACCAGACTCTAATGTTTGGGAGCTGATTAAACCAAAGCAGGTCTGAGCTCTGGACTACGTGATCGGAATCCCATTAAAGCGGACTCCGTGCTTCATCTGGGAAGAGCTCGTCTACTTTCTCTGATCTCTTCCAATTTCTGACTGTTCTGTCTGCGGTTATTTGTCGACTAAATGGAAGGAGACAGTGCTTCTGGCTATTTTGTGTTCCTATCTTTACAAACATCAACTATAAAAAAATTCCGGCACCTAACCTGACAAATGCAAATAAAATATTATCTATTTGATTAATCACAGCAATATCACAGAACATTCATCTTTTATTAAAAAGAATTGGCTTTCCAGAATTTTCGGGGAGTTTTATTGTTTCCTCCATTTTTATGGTAACATAAAGGAAAGCAGTGTTACATAAATCTAACACTTCTCTTTTCCTTGGATGTAATTTACACCATGTAAACTTCACAGCTTCCTTCCAATGCTCTAAAATTACCCTCTAGGTTCCTCATCTGGGATTTTTATTACGTAAATACAATTCTCTCTGAGTTTGTACTTAAGTATATATATTTTCTCTTCTCTGAGAAGAATTATAGCTTGGAAGGCACAACGCTGATATATTTTTATTATTTCAATCTTCACTCACAATATGCCCATACATTAGAACCACGTTTTGGCTCTACTAAAATGCATCTGTGGATGTGACATATGTTAATGAAAAAAATCATATTACTTTTTTCCTCAGAACAAAAGCACATGAGAAATGGTGTGGAATCTGTGGGTGAAACAATAAAAAAAAAGTTACTATCTAAGAAAACACTTGGAATATCAGAATAGCATTAAAAGCCCTCAGATTTAGGAAAAAAAATGAAAGTCTCACTCTCAACAAGGTGTTTATAGGCTTACCCTATAAGACTGTTCGCCATCTGGCCTTTAGTCCATCTTCTCAGGCTTCCCTCCTCTTCTTATCTGCCCCCTCCCAGCCACTAAGCTACCACTCTAGACTTCTTTGACTAATCTCAATTCCCTGAATATATGTTCTCTCACATGACCTTGACATTGCCCATGTTGTTCCCTCCAGCTTTCCACCTTCCCATTTTTCTCTACCTGCTAAGAGCTATTTATTTTCCCAGACTCAAATCAGCTCTCACCTCTCCAGGCAAACACTCCTAATGCACACTTTGTTGACTGTCCCCCCTCGCCCAGTACAAAAGAATGGCAGTGCCTGGCATAGCTGGCATAGTTTATCTGACTCCCTTAACCCCTGGTAGAGGAACTGGCATGAGCAGTGAATGGATGAAGATACCAACCCCGTGAACAAACCTGAAAACTCTCTCCAGCTTCTGCGACCTCCTCTGTTTAAATTGCTCTTGCCTTAATTTTCCAGTGAATCCTGCTGTTCCTTGGTGGTTCCAAAACTCTTATCAAGCCCTGGACTTATCCTTTTGATATCTATATTTTTCTTATTGACAAGCCCACAATATTTTCTTTGGGAACTTCTGACATGTTTTAAGACTAATAAATCGAGAACCAGGCTGAGTAAGTCAGGAGATTGACAGTCTGGTCCTAAGTATTCTACTAATTTACTGCAAAGCCTGATCAAATTTCTATCCCTTTCCAGTCTTTCTATATTCTGATGTAAAATTGGGAAGATACACAGAATGTCTTAGATCCTTTCCAGCTTGAGGGAAAAAAAAAAGACATGATTGACAGTGTTTTAAGAGTCATGCCCCCTTAGGAGTAATTATAGTTTAATACAGACTTGTTTCATCTAATTCATATTTACTAATTATTATATATGATTTTCTTTCCATTTGTTCTAAGATCTAGGGATGCAGCAGTAAGAAAAACATTTAAAAAATGCCATCTCTGTAGATTGCTTCCTGGTAGGGAATGGAAAATAGATGCTAAACAATTCATCCATGTATATGTATGCCTATAACTATTCCTGCCTATCTATCTAACAAATTAGGTGGTGATAAGTGCTGTGGAAGGAATAATTAAAAAAACAGATTAATAGGGAGAAAGAAATACTACTGTTGGGGAGAAGGTGGAAAGATAGATATTTATGATTTTATACAGTATGTCCAGGTTTATGATTTTATATATTATATCCTGTATATCCACAGGGATGGCCTCACATATAAAGTGACAACTGAGTTGAGAGAGAGGGGTGTCCAATTAAAGGGGACAGTAAGTGCAAAGGACCTGTGGTGAGAATGTGATTGAAAAAGAATTTGAATAATGCTACAGAATTAGAGAGAGGGTAAGAAATGAAGTTGGAGGGGTTGGAGCAAAGGAAAGAGATCACAAGGGCCTTGTTGGCCATTAAATGCTTGGCTTCGAATGTGATTAGAAACTCTGGAGGAATCAAAGGAAAAGAGTAACAAGATTTCAGTCAACATCTTGGAATGATCCCTGAGACAGTTGGCTTGAGAACAGACAGGAGATGGTTAGTGAAGCGCATAGAGAGAAGCTATTACAAATAATCCACCTATAAAACTGCAGGTGACTTGGTCTTGGGCAGAAGCAGTGGTAATGATGAGAAGCGGTTGGATTCCATTTTTATTGGAAGGTAGAGCTGATAGAATTTCCTATAAATTAGTCATGTGCAGAGTGGGACAAAGAGGTGTTATAGACTACAGTGTTTGTGGCCTCTGCAAGTGGAGGGATAGAGCTGGCACTCGGGGAAGACTGCAGAAAAAACAGGAGAGGCAGGGGTAGGTTGGCAAGGCTGTTCAGGTGTTCAATTGGGACATGGTTAGTTTTTGATGCCTCTTTAACACCAAGTGGTTACGTCACATAGGCAGTTCAGGCAGATCCTGGAATTCAAGAATGAGTTCCGGGTTAGAGATATCCAGTTTAGAATGAAGAAGATAGAGATGCTTTTGAAGATAGGGAAAAAGGGTGAGATCACCAAAGGAATGAATGTCCATAGAGAAAAAGTGGTCCAAGATAGAGTCCTGGGGAACTCTAGGAATAAGTGATTGAGATGATGAAGGGAAACAGCCAAAAGGTTTGAGAAGGAGTGATCAGTGAAGAAAGAATAGAACCAAGAGACAGCATATCCAGGAGCTAAGTGAAGAGTGTTTTAAGAAGCAGTGGATGACAGACGATGTCAAACGTTGCTAAGCGGTAAAATGTGGTAGAACTTGAGTCAGCTCTCAAGACCCATTGCATTACTGGAAATCTGTTTTTAATTATGGTCATTCTAGACCCTGTACCAAGCAAGGACCCCATATTCTCATGATGGTTTGTTTGAAATCACATGCCCTGAGTGTGCAAAGCCTGAGAACATACACGTGGCTGCCTGAGCCAACTATGAAGGACCAGCAGAGCCTTTCTGCAAAGCCTCTTAAATTAGCATTACCAAGTGACTGGGTAATAGTCTGAGTCTGTCTCAAGTACACACAAGGACTTCCCCTCCCCCTCACCACACACACACACGCGTGCACACACACACACACACACACACACAGAGTTTGTCATTCTAAATGCAAAGATGCAAATAATGGTGTATTAACCCTTCTCTTCTCCTGAAAGATACATGGGTTTTGTATTAAAAAAATTGGCATTAGTGTTGATATTACTGTTATTATTATTAACTGCTTAAATTTATAGAGTGAATACAAGTACTAGATATATATTAATTACTTCATGTATATAATTTTGTTAAATCCTCCTAACAACCTATGTGATTGATATTAACATCACCCTCCCCTAAGATGAGGACATTAAACCTTAAAGTCATGGAATGGTTTATCTAAGGTCAAATAGCAAGTAATGGCAGATCCTGTTTTCAAAACCAAAGTCTGCTTCTGGGGCTGTCAGCCAAGAAATAAGAATGGGAATGTTCGGTTCTCCTAAATGCCCTGTTCTGTGGATAATATGTGTGCTGTGAACTCTCTGTTACCAAATGCTCCTTTCTGTAATTCCCAAAGAGGTTAAGCTGTCTTGAACTAGCCCCAGAATTTTCCTAATGCTTGAAATGCAGGCAATATCTGAATTTCCCACCCCCTTTGATGGTTAGTTATTGCTAAAACAAGGTATCTCATGGTCAGACTGACCAATAAGTAGTTAAGGACCATTTAAGTGGTAGCCTTCCATTCCTTCAAGATTACAAAACTGACTCAAATTATTACTAGAATTTCTGGAAACATGACCACATGATAACTAGATTCCAGAATCACTTTTTTGGTCATACTCCAAAGATACCAGGCCTCAATGACTAAGCAGTAGTTAGAACTTCACTAGCATCTTGGTTACAACAAGTATCGATCTGGTAAGAAAAAATATAATTCTTTTTTGTTTGCATGGCTGGTGGATAAGATGGCTGCTTTAAAAAATAATAAATCCAGGGACGCCTGGGTGGCTCAGTTGGTTGGACAACTGCCTTCGGCTCAGGTCATGATCCCAGAGACCCGAGATTGAGTCCCGCATCAGGCTCCCAGCTCCACCGGGAGTCTGCTTCTCCCTCTGACCTTCTCCTCGCTC
Source organism: Mellivora capensis (assembly GCA_004024625.1). Taxonomy (NCBI): domain Eukaryota; kingdom Metazoa; phylum Chordata; class Mammalia; order Carnivora; family Mustelidae; genus Mellivora; species Mellivora capensis. The sequence goes on along the minus strand of PISX010016899.1, from coordinate 28,840 downwards.
ATGCTCTCTCACTGCCTCTCTCTCAAATAAATAAATAAAATCTTTAAAAAAAATAAAAAAATAATAAATCCAGAAATTTGAAATGTCACATCATTTGTTAGAGAAAGGAATCATTCAAATTCCTTAGTAGACAGAAAGAACTTTAAAAGAAAATTGTCTATGCTATTGAAAAACAACTGGTTTAGAGCCCCTCTCCCCTCCCTAAAAAAAGACACATGTGAATTTAGGTTATAACTTTGCCTGTGTTCAGTGAGAAAAAAAAAATTCTTGGAAAGTCTTATTTCATGAAGAATATGGCTAAATAACACTAAATCTGTATTTAATGGACACCAGAAGATGTTTTCTTGAACTATTCACGTTATTCTATATGCTTTCCGTTCCTTCTGACAACCTTGATCACTTCCGGTAGATCTGTGCGGTGTTAGGGAAGACCAGGAACCACCGGCTCACTCTCAGCAAGGCAGGTGTGCCTTGGAATTGGATTCCCCAGCCATCAGGATGGACTATGCCGAGTCATCCATAGTCTCATCTGGCCTCCCCAGTTTCTCACCCAGGACCTTCCACATGCCTTTGGAAATAGTCACAGTGGAATCAGGCATGTGGTCTCTACTGTGATTTACTGTGTGTGTTTGTATGTGTGCGTGAGAGTGTGTGTACGTGTGAATGCTTGCACACAGGTGCAAGCAAGACCCCTGGCCCCCACAGGGAACAAGTCTAAGTTCCCCATTTCATTAGCAAAATTTAATGCAATTTAAACCTGGGGTCTGATGTGTTTTCAAATTTATGACCTGTTTCAAATTCACATGTTACATTCTCATTCTTAAGCCATCTTGGGAAAATAATTTATACTCAGCTTTGGTGTTCTCATGTGATCAGGAGAAATAAATAGATCTATAACAAATGAAATGTACTTACACATAGAAATTGCACACATGGCCCCCCTTTTATTTTGGACAACAGTGAAGCCCAAGCAGAAGTCCTTTCAGCCACTATAAAAAAATTATCATTCTGCTACAGAAAATAAAGTGATCAGCTGCTCTTTATAAAGTGAGAGAATTTAACTTGTAGCTGGCTCTGAATTTAGCCAGGTTAAAGAAGTAGCACGAAGTGTTCCATCCAGCTCTTGCTAACTAGGGAGGCTTATGGGACTCCAGTTAAAAGATGGATGTGCTTGGGGTGCCTGGGTGGCTCAGTGGGTTGAGCCTCTGCCTTCGGCTCAGGTCATGATCTCGGGGTCCTGGGATCGAGCCCCGCATCGGGCTCTCTGCTCAGCAGGGAGACTGTTTCCCCCTCTCTTTGCCTATCTCTCTGCCTACTTGTGATCTCTCTCTCTCAAATAAATAAATAAAATATTTAAAAAAATAAAAAAAATGATGGGTGTGCTCATGGGCCTCAAAAAAGACTCAGAACTGCTGAGAGCAAATAGACAACACCAGCTGACATTTCTTGAGTGCTTATTGTATTAATCGACAGCTGCATAACAAATTAGCACAAAACTTAATGCAACAAATATTCTCTCACCCATTTTCTGAGAGTCAGGAATCCAGAAGCAGCAGCTGGGTAACTCTGGCTCAGAGTTTTTTTATAAGGTTACAGTCAAAATGATGACCAGTTCAGATACGCAAAGGTTAAGGATCTGATTCCAAGCTCCTTCACAGGGTGATGGGAAGAAGGATCTAGCTCCTTGCCGGCTGTACACAGAAGGTCACAACTCCTTACCACACATACCTGTGCCTTCAGAAGCTTGCATGCCCTGGTGACATGGCACTTGGCTTCCTCCAGAGCAAGGGATCCAAGTGAGCAACTAAGACATAATGCCAAGCATCAGGGAAATGATACATCATCATTTTCTCTGTGCTTTATTCACTGGAATTAAGTCACTAAGTCCAGCCTGCTGTCATGGGGATGGGAGTTGAGCTACAATTCTTGAAGGGAGAAGTATCAGAAACTCTGTAAACATATTTTAAACCTACCACACTTAACATGCTGGAGAGTCTTCTAGGTACACAAGGTAAATTATTCCTACTTAGTTTGCCCCCTAACTCTATGATTTAGGAATTACTCTAGTTCCCATTTTACAGGTGAGATCATTGAGGCTTAGCAGTTTTAAGATATTCACAAGGATGTGGCAGTACTGGGATTCCAAACCAGCTGAATTATTCTGAATCATCAAAAAATGTTTTTTTCTTCAGCAAAAAACTTTTTTTTGAGAGAGAGAGAGAGAGAGAGAATGCATGCACGAGTGCATGTGAGTGGGGCAGGGAGGAGGGGCAAAGGAAGACGGAGAGAGAGAATCCCAAGCAGGATGGAGCCCAACACGGAGCCAGACAAAAAAACTCAATATCATGACCCTGAGATCATGACCTGAGCCAAAATTGGGAGTCAGACACCTAACAGACTGAGCCACCCCTGCGCCCCTAGTAAAAATCTTAATAAAGCTTTCTTCTTTTAAATAGATAATCTATGCATAGGCTATTTGACAACACTTTAGGAAATAGAATTTTGGATTATACAGAATGTATCAATCTCTGACAATGTCAATAATTAAGAATTTACTGCTTATAAATTAAGACCAATTGTGACAGGTAAATACAACTCTACAAAATTTCGCTAGATGGATTATACTTCATTCTAAAACACCATTGACCCCCCAAAAAACACTTTTTTTAAAGATTTTTATTTATTTATTTGACAGACAGAGATTACAAGTAGGCAAGAGAGGCAGACAAGGAGAGAGAGGAGGAAGCAGGATCTCCATGGAGCAGAGAGCCCGATGTGGGGCTCGATCCCAGGACCCTGGGATCATGACCTGAGCCGAAAGCAGAGGCTTTAACCCACTGAGCCACCCAGGTGCCCCACCACTTTTTAAAATAGAAGAAGTATTTAGGAAATTTAGCCATTTGTCCAGTTTATTCACCCAGAATGGTTAAAAGTTCTGAGATTCCCGTAGAGTCTGCCATAAAATTATCCTTTTGTCTTTTTTACCCCTCTATCTTTTATGATCTCAGATTTATTTCCAATTATCTCATAAATGTGGGGGCTGGTAGGGGGCCCCACCAAGAAATAACTTACACCGTCATTTAAGAGCTGCTTTTCTGCCAACAATGGCTTGGGTTTAATTTACCAGGGGATAAAACTGCAGTTGTTGATCAAATCAAAGCAGAAGGGAGAAAGACTCAATGATCCGGATGACAGCTTCACTAACAGGCAAAGAACAAATGTCAGCAAGATATTAATCAAATAAATAATAGATGAGGGGTGGAGGGGGCAGCAGGGGAGGAGGAAGGAGAGGGAATGAACAAATAAATGAACGAGCAAAAGAATGAATAAAGAAATGTGGGTCTGAACCTAGAAGAGGAAAAACAATGGGCTACGCAGAATCTGCCATGCATGGAGAATAACAGTCTCACAGTTTGGTGCAGAAACCTTCCACAGCTCTCCATGGTCCAGAACAAGGATGGACAGACTTCTGCCTAAACTGCCTAGCTCCCGCTGCTGGGCAAGGAGATGAGGGGCTGAGAGCCAGAGCCTCCCAGAAGCTTGGTAGGACAGTTCTTCAGTCCCAGAAAAAGACCTTGGAGGCACTGCATAGAATCCTTTCCCCTCTCGAGGCATCTTTTGCTGCTTTAGACAAGTATAGTTTTTATGCTGCTGTGCCCATAAAGAGAGATACTCTCATTCAAAGATGCTGAACCCAAATGTCAATCGTTTATCTCAAAGCCAAAGATAATTTCTATGTTCATCAAAAATACTGCAATGAGGATTAAATGAGATAGAGCAAGTAAAGCACTTAACATAGTCTCGGGCAGTGTCAGCTGCGATCATATTATTATTGTTGTTGTTGTTGTTGTTGTTGTTGTTAACTATATGTCAGGCTTTAGGAACTCATTATTCCAGCAAATGCTCCAAAGTTCAAAATAAATATGTAGTTTAAAAGATAAAAAGAATTGGGACGCCTGGGTGGCTCAGTCGGTTGAGCCTCTGGCTTCGGCTCAGGCCATGATCCCAGGATCCTGGGATCGAGTTCCGCATCGGGCTCCTTGCTCCGCAGGGAGCCTGCTTGTCTCTTGGCCTCTGCCTGCCACTGTGCCTGCTTGTGTGTGTGCTCTCTCATTCTCTCTGTGTCTGACAAGTAAGTAAATAAATAAATAAAATCTTTTTTAAAAAGTTGTATATTGCAACTTTATAAAAAAAAGATAAAAAAATTCAGGGATCACGGCTATTGAAATCTTTAAGCATACTCAATAAATGTTACCTCTGTAATAACTTCAGGGTCTGAACAAATAAAAAAATAAATAAAGCCAAGGAGTGACAGACGGATGTCCAAGCATGACATTTTGACAGCTAAAAGTTGAGCTGGGCCAGCTAATGTGTGTACAGAGAATTAGACAGACTCTCCACCCAGGTACAGCCACACTGAATAAAGGCAAGCTTCCCACCCGTCCCACAGAGGGACAAAACCAGCCCCGGGAGGAGCAGAGCAGAAAGACTACATTAGAACGCAGAACAGAGTGGCTAAGCTGACTCTGCTTATGCCTCATTCATTCGTCACAAGTGTAATAATCAGATCAGTCACCCTTCCTCCTCCAGATCAGAGTAAGCAAGGGGCCCGTGAGGTGAGGACATATACACACCGAGTTCCTCCCACATGAAAGGAAACAGCTAGAGATGGGGAGAAGTGTTTTCTCAAAAGAGTGATTTCATAGAGAAATTCTGATCGTGCTAACCCAAGGTCTGACCCCATCTGTACAGCATGCTGGGTCTGGGAACAAAGACACAAAAGGTTGCTTTAAAAGTTGTTAACACCTCTAGGTGTTGGTATATGTCTATAAAAAATTTTTTGTTTTACTGCTGTCTTTTCATCTTTTGAAACATGCTTTTAGTGGGGGTTTGTTACCTACTTAGAGCCCAAGGAATTTATAAACAAATAACACCTAAAGCACATAACCAGGGAACTAATTGTATGTACAATTACCACAGTTAGGGAAAGCCCTTGACTTGTAACCTGAAGATCCGATTTTCAGTCCCAACCCAACCATTTTCTAGCTAAATATCCTTGACCAGTCATTTAAATTAAATCTCAGTTATCACATCTTTAAAATGCAGAAGATGGCGAGTTGCCTAAAATGTTTCACATGATGCCGGTCACATCACTAAAGGATAGATGTAAAAGCACTGTGGAGGTGCTATGCATGGCTGTATGCCATCCCCAACTGCTTCACAAGTATTTAAATTAAACAGATGAATAAAAAGATGTTATATCTTGGAAGTACAGGCAAAGGAAAAGAAACCGTCTGTGTTTTAACAGTATATGACAGCAAAGAGGAGAGGAAAAAAAGAAAAATATTCCATTTTTTTCCCCACTCAAAAATCCATTAATTTTTCATGATGGGCTTAGCCTTGAAGAAATTTTACATACAAGAGGAGTTTTTTATTATGTCATCCAAGGGCCAAAGATTTGGGAAACGGTAAGTTGCCAAACAATTGGATATTTCATATAGATGCAAAGCCACTGTATTTATCCTTTTCAAAAAAGTCAGGCTGCATCTAACACAAGTGTCTTCTTGTAAATGCTTTTCATTCAAAAATGAAACAAAAGATGTGCTGCTGCTAAGAGCTTCAAGGTCTAGAATGCCTATGTGATCCTTATTATAATTCCTTTCTTCAAAATAGGCATTTTGTGTCCCCGAAGGACAAGCCTTGTGTTCATGCAGCTCTAGGAATTGATTAATGTCGCAGGACGTGATGTATATTTAAGCCAGACCCGTGGCCTATTAGCAATTCACACACCATGACTGTGCACAGCTCTGTGCTCAGCTCCATTTTGTATTACAAAATGTTTATAAATCTGCCTCCATTCTCAGGATGGTATATAAACACATCAACAATCGCATGTATATTGAGAGAAGGGACGTAGAAGGTTATGAATTTATCATAGCCTCCAGCTGCTCTGTGACAAATTAAATATCACCCCGGTCACTGAGGTCCCACTAGACAGTTGGTCAGAATGAAGTGCAGATAGATTGAACCTCTCTTATTGGTGACAAGTCAGCAGCTCCCCCAAACATTATAAATTGTATTCCCCAACCCCTAAAGAAAATTACACCTTGCAAGCCTCTTATTTCTGCAAAGACTGTAGTCTTACGATTTCCTTAGAAGACAAGGAGAATTTAAGAAAAAATAAAATAGTCACAGGACATAGGTTGAGAGCAGGAAACACGTGAATGAAGAATGGTGGGACTATTATCTAATTTTAGCACCAGCACCTGTAAGGGAGCATTCAGATTTATACACACACACACACACATATATGTGTATATACATATAAGTGTATATACACACACACACGCACACACACACATATATATACATGTGTGTGTATGTGTGGATATTAATCTGAAAATATATATATAATTATATCCTCTTCTATATATACATACATATATATCCTCTTCAATAACATATATATACATATACATATACATATCCTCTTTTATATATGCATATTCTGTTTCTGGAAGGTGAACTCTTTCCCTTCACATCTTTGGGATTTTAACAGCAGCAGAAAGTGAATAGAAAAGAGGTCCAACCAAAGGGCTCACAAATTTGTGCTGAACCCTCCTCCAAGCAGTGACTGTCTAGATTCTGTTTTTAACAGGATTTATATGCAGAAAATGAGGCAGACCTCATTTTCCCTTTTAATCTAAGGGTATGCAGTTGTACTCAAATATAAATGTTCAGTGATTTGTGTGAAGATACACCATGACCAGCTCTCCTAAAGATCCTACAGTCATCTAAAAGTTTCATCTTTTAAAGCTTTAGCTTATAAAATAACGGTTTTTCTTTTATGTTATATGTATTTTATCTCAATAAACGAGGAAAAAGAAATAAGGTATTTTCTCCCAGAGAAGCACACATACTAACTAGATAAGGGAAATACATTACAGAATTATAGACTTACAGAACTGGAAGGGCTCTTAGAAAATGCATCCACTACAGAATTTTCTTTTTTTTTTTTTTAAGATTTTATTTATTTATTTGACAGAGATCACAAGTAGGCAGAGAGGCTGGCAGAGAGAGAGAGAGGAGGAAGCAGGCTCCCCACTGAGCAGAGAGCCCGATGCAGGGCTCCATCCCAGGACCCTAGGATCACGACCTGAGCCGAAGGCAGAGGCTTTAACCCACTGTAGCCCCCACTACAGAATTTTCCAGAATGTAATTCAAAGTTAATTATAGCTTTTGCAATAAGACAGGGTTCCAAAGTCAGAGTAGTCATTAGTTCCGCTTACCACCATCCAGCTTTCCTTTCCTCTGTGCAGTTTCTACCTTCCCTGTAGTTGACTAGGGTCATGTGACTAGTTCCAGCCAATGAATTTTGAGTGGGAATTATGTGTGTTGTATTTGGGCTTTAACATTTAATAGTTGATTTGAGACCGTCCTAAACGTCCTCATTTCTTTCTGGCCAAATGATCTGCAATTTTCATGATGTTGTCTACTCCATCAGCTGGTATCCCTGAGTGACTATGAACAAAAAAACCCTCTCCATTAAACCACATTACAAATGTAATGAGAGGGTGAGAAGTGAGAGAAAGAGAAAGAGAGACTTTCTTATGTTAAGCCTATGAAATTTGGATGTAGTTTTTTCTCTCAGCATAACCAAATCTATCCTGACTGACACAATTGTCAGTAAAGTTTGAAGAACAGATTTATACAGGTTTCTATAATGTTTCTGTACTACAGAAAAGTTGAAGGCTTTAAAGTGCTAATAGAAAATATGAATCTTCAAGACAGGTATATATTGGAAACATTTCTCACCCTATTTAACCACAGTTTTTACTTTATTTTATTTCAATCTTTACGTATTGTACAGGACACTTATTGCCATGTCAAAGATCACAGTGTTCCCCAGAACAATTAGGGAAAGAACTTTTGGTCCAATCTCTGCAGTTAACAAAATAGTGAGACAAACTCCTACGAGATGAAGGTCTTCTCCAAGGTCATATTTAGTCATATGTGGTAGGAGACATGGGAGCAGATGCCCAACGTCCATCCTGAACCTGACAAACTCACTTCACAAGTGAGTTAAATGTTTGCTAATGTTCTAGCCTTTCACATGGTCTTTACAAAGCTAATACAGTGGAAGCACCCATCACCCATACCATCTTACCATGCAAATTAAAATCAACACAAAGTTACCATTTGCCCATGGAGAACTAAATCAAAATTTAAAAAAAAATCCCTAAGAAAAGCCCAAAAATTTCCCACCCAAGACACAAACCAAAGATAACATTTTTAAGAAATGTAAGGGAAAAGAATTTCTCAGCTGAATCTTCTGAACCAGGACTCTGCAGACCTCTGCAGGGGAGGGAAAAAAAAAAAATCAGTTCTCTTGCTAAATCCTGGCAATGAGAACCTCAAGGACATGTTGTACTCCTTTTCCTTGGGGAAAGCTTTAGCCAAAAAATGAGATTTCAGTCTGAAATGAGGGGGAAACTAATTCACTGAGGTTGTTGTTAAGCCCCTGAACAAACCTCTATCCCTTGAAACAATTTGTTTTGTCTGTGGGAGAGGCCCTAGTAGAATTTCTATCTCTCTAACAAAATCACAGAAATCAGAATGATAGCTTTGACATTGCGGGAGCAAAGATCTACTGAAACATTATTTGGATTTAATCACAGTATTAAAGGAAAGAATAAAACCTGTTTCAAAAACAAAAAACAAACAAACAAAAGCAAAAACCCAAAAAGCAAACAACAAAAACACAAAAAAATAAACTGCTTCATGAATATGGATATTGCCAGAACTTGATTAGGAAAACGTTTAAGATTTTTTTTTAATTACCTTTTGTAAAACTCCAAACTGAATCTCTGAGCTTTACCGAAGCACTTTATCTCATAAATTTAGGAAGGTTCTAAATGGTATGCTGTGTCTTTCTTGAAATAGGTCCCCCCAATGCAGGTTCTCTATGGTTGCTTTGAAATGACCCAGATTGTATTGGATTCGTCACTGGAGTGAAATGAGATCTTTAGTTAAAAAGTAATGAAGTGTAATTGAAACATAAATAATTTTAAAACATTTTGGTCTAGGCCAGAATACTGGCATGTGAATAATTTTGAGTCATGCCCCAGGGAGTGTATTGGTAGACACAGGTGGGGAGCATGAATTCCAAATACTGCCTTGAGGGTTCCAGACATAATGGCGAGGGCAGATGAACCTCTGCTTTTTGACTCAAAGAGCCTCTATAGAAAGCCTTCTGCTGCACTGCTCACCCCATGGAGAAAAAAGACCCCCACAGCCCTCCCAGCCAGCTGCAGAAACAGAAGCAGCTCAGCTCAGCTCAACTCATGAATCCTCTCTCTGCCTCAGCAAACATCCAAATAATTGTAGGACTCAGCCCGTGTGCTCCTTCCCTGCAAACAGGAAATGCAATTAGAATAAACAGGACTTGGGAAAATAGGAATTCAGAGCTACTGTAACAGCTTCCTTAGAGGACAGAGGGAGGTACCAACTAATCTGCAGAGGCAAGTAGACCACATCTGGTCACCAGAGGATCCTCCCTCACCCGTCCTTCATTTGCATAACCCCACCCCTCCAGACAAGTCCTTACTCAATCATGAAAGGGGCTACTTGTCATGGAGCAACAACTAGCTATGACTAAGCATTGTTCCTTGTTTGTCTCCCGCATAAAAACGAGATTTCAAAAAATCTAATTGGAGCCTCTTTTCCGGCTTCTCAGTTGTCTAAACCTCACAGAGAGGTTCACTTCCAGGGAAAACACAACTGAATTCTCATCCCTCCTCCTTTTCTTCCTTGTGGCCCTGTTATTTCATTTTTCTCTTCATCTCTGATTTGATAAATACATTCTCAGGAAAATTTTCTGGATTTAACAGCTCCTTCTTTCCAGAGCTGGTGCTTCTAATGAGATCATGAGAACCATGAAAATCACATGAATCTGGAAAAAAAAAAATAATAATGCATCTGATGGTGGGGTTTCTAGATTTACTCTCACTGATTGACCAAGGAAAAGGGAGGTCTGCCTGCAAATCAGCCACTGTCTCACTCACAGATTCACTTAACAAACATGTTATAAACGTTGATAAGCAGAACATTGTGCTCATTACTGACTCAGACACAGAGATTAAAAAGACACCCACTCTGATTTACAGAAACTTCCAGTCTGGTTAAAAAAAAAAAAAAAAAAAAGGCCTAGCAGCAAATATCTTTAGCACAAAACACAAAGACCTAAAATATGTGCTAGAAGAGCAGAGGTGGGCCGGGGGATGGGTGAAATAGGGGATGGGGACTAAAGAGTACACTTATCATGGGGAGTGCTGACTAATGTATAGAACAGTACCCCTGAAACTAATATAACACTGTATGTTAACTATACTGGAATTAAAATTTAAAACTTCATTAAAATCTGAAAACCTTTATGATAGAGGTAACAACAACATACTACAGAATATAGAGAGCACAGTTGAGTCAAGCCTCAAAGTAAGGGTACTGGTTTCATTCATACAGTGGGGAATGGAGTGCAGAACTACTGAGCTGACCAAACAGCATGGGTGATGGGCAGAAAGGTTGGCCATGGAAGGAGAATCTGGCCAGAGCACGAAAGAATCAGATCAAAGTGTGCTATGTTAAAGAGTTTAGAAAAGTCTATTCATAACTATATTCATTTCCTAGGGCTATTGAAACAATTCAGCACCAGGTAGTTAACTGTAACAACAAGAATTTTTTCTCTCACAGTTCCAGGGACCAGAAATCCAAAATTAAGGTGTTAGCAGGACCATGAGCTCTCTGAGGGCTCTAGGAAAGAATCCTTCCTTGCTTCTTCCTAGCTAGCAGTTCTTGGCATTCCTTGACTTGTAGCTGGATTTCTCCCATTGATGCTTTAGCCTTCATGGCTGTCTTCCCTCTGAGTCTCTGTTTCTCTGCTTCTTCTTCTTATAAGGACACCGGTCATTGGATTAAGGCCCCCCTAATCCAGTATGACCTCATCCTAACTAATTACATCGGAAAAACAAACAAACAAATAAACAAAGAAACCTATTTCCAAGTAAGATCACATTTTGAGGTTCTCAGTGGACATGAATTTCAGGGGAACACTATTCAACCTGGTACAATAACCAATGTCATTTACCATTGTTGAGGAAAAGGGTACAGGAGCTGTTGACATAGCTCCAAGCAGGCAAGCTTTGTGTCTAATCTTCCTAATTAAAATCTTAATAAAGACAAGATCAATAACTACTTCAAAAGTAGCATAGACTGAATAGCCAGGCAGATGTGGAAGGATGAAGGAAGAGTGAACACCAATAATATCGCTTTCAGGTTTCCAGTAAAGGTGATAAGGTAACGATGCTGATTCCAACAATGATAGCATCAAACATTTGTTGAGTACTTTCCTATGGGCTAGGCATCTTTCAAGCTGCTGGTACTTCATTAATGCTCATAACAACCCTAGTGAGAAAGATTTTACCATATTGCCAATGGTAAAATGTTTGCCCATTTTGCAAGTGATAAATTGAGGCACAGAGAAGTTAAGAGGTTAAGTACTTTGCCCAAGGACTTGGGTACACAGCAATCAATGTGAGAGCTAGAAAATGAAGCAGGTGGTCTAACTTCAGAGCCTGTGACTTTAACCACTACAGTAGAGGTGCCTCTCTAGGATGGTACTAGCTTGGACTAAGGGAATCCAGGAAAAGTCTTATTACTGTAGAAGATAAAGAATGAGAGGAGAGGGACAAACCTGGTTCCAAACTTGGTTGGAACCATGGCACTTATTTCATAATCTGAATTTTATTTGGTGCATTAGGATGAGCATTACTGCCCTAACAAATGTGACTTATATAAAAGATCCAAATAGGCAGAATAAACACTATGCTACAGAACAACAATGTAATACCTCAGAACATTGTAATAAATTATCAGAGGGGAAGATGAAATTTTAGAAAGAACTCTTCTGCATTTCTCTTTGGACCTGTTAGTCCAATCTTTTATCTTCAAGTCATCTCTGTCATGGTCTCCATGCCCTGCTCCTCTGTAACTCGGGCAGGGGATTGTAGAACCCTTGGTCACTGGGATGAAGCATTAGGGTAACATGTCCCACTGCCTTATTTTCTTCTTTGTTACTGATACTACAGAGCCAGCTAATCATCAGAAAGTGTTTCTTAAGTTGCACCTTCATTAAAAAAATTTTCTTCATTAAGCAGCCACTTTCCTTCTTTTACAATACCTTTTTTTTTCAAGGTCACCTCTTCTCACTCTTTTTATTCCTTGACTTTGCTCTTTTATCCATAATAATCTTTACAACAATGCATGGCAATTGTCCCTGCCTAGATTTCCAGTGGTACATCTGAGGATAGCTTCTGATACTCCCACAGTATTTGACAATCATGACCTCTCTTTCCTTCTTGAAACTTACTGTTTGGGTGGTTTGGAGGATGTCTCCCCACTCCTGGTTTCTTTCTTACCTCTACAGATTCTTATGTCCCAGTTTCTTTTTTTTTTTTTTAATGTTTCTGCCTAGAATTTAAATCAGTGGTTTTCAAGTAAGGCATTATGAAAACCTCATAAGGGGATGTGATGGAGATGAGGATTTTGATAGGCAGCCTCAAGGATGACCCTCAGTGACTTGTTCCTCATGGTATTTATTCTTGTATAATCTCCTCCTCTTGCTTGCAGACTGGTGGACTGGATTTACTGACTCATTTCTAATGAACAGAATACTGCAGATGAGATATATGATGTCTCTTTGAGATTAGGCTATAAAAAGATTGTGGCTTTCATCTTAAAAGAGATGTCACCTTTGCTTGCCCCCTCTTGGATTGCTCACCCCGGAAAAGCCAGCTACCAGGTCATGAGTGAACCATAAGAGAGGCCCATGTGATGAGAGACAGAGGTGTGCCCAAACCCATATGGGTGAGCTTGAGAGAAAAATACTCTCCCAGTCAAACCTTCAGGTGAGATCCGAAGCATGACCAGCAACTAGACTGCAACCTGAGACCTTGAGCCAGAGACACCCCACGAAGCTCCCCCAGATTCCTGACCCAGAGAAAGTGAGCTAACAGCTGTGTGTTGTTTTATGCCATGAAATTGGGAGGTGATTTGTTATGCAGCAATAGATAACTAATATTGGAGCCCTGACTGTTAGGCTTCACTGCCTACCCACTGCTCCCAGCTCCTACCACTGTAGTCCCCTATTGCAGCCTCCAGCGCCCATGCATAGCCCCTTTCTCCACCATTCCCAGAACCATTCAGCCATAGTAGTTCTGTTTTGATCTCTCCTATATATTGATTTACTTTATGTAATTTCATTGTATTTTATTGTACAACTATTTCCCCAGCTAAAAATCGGTTTGAAAGCCAGTGTTCTAACGTTGGTGTTTCTCAGGGTTCCATCCTTGGTATATTTATCTTTTCACTTTCCCCACACTCCCTTAGAAATCATGCTTCTGTCTATATCCATAACTACCTCTCTCTACTCTTATAGTTCCCAAAAGCACATTCCTAGTCTTACCTCTAAACTTAACTGATCATTGATCATCTCCACTTGAACGTCCCTCAGGCACGTGAAAGTGAAAATGTCCAAAACTGAACTTATAAACTTTCTTGAAAAATATGTTTTTCTATTATTTTCAACTTTTTTATTGTTATTTTCCACTTTAATAAATGGTGATACCATCACTCAGATCATCCTTAATTTCTTCCTCTCACTCCCCACTGTTCTTTCAATAAACACTGAAAATCCCATGAAATCTATTTCCTTGCTATGCCGTGGATCTATATCCTATACCTCCGTTGTCACTGTCTTATCTTTAAGCCGGCGTGGTTTCTGCCTGGATTATTTCAACACTTATAATATTGTATTCAGTGTAGTGTATTCAACACTCACAGACATGGAGAACTCAGTTTGGTATTTCATATTTATTTCTCAGATCATTTGAATTCCACCTCTGAGTACGTACTCGCTGGGTTATATTGGAAAATCATTTACCCTCTCCCCTTATAGTTATGTCATCTATAAAACAAAGATAATAAGAATACTTGCCTCACAGGGTAGTTCTAAATATGTTCACAGACTCATATAACACGCTCGGAATACTGCCTGGCATGGAGATAGCTCTCAATAAATGTTAGTTATTATTGAAAAGCAGTCTAGCCGAGTGGTAAGGGCATGGATAGCCAGCCTGATGAGTTTGAATTATTTTTCTGCCATTTATTGCCTTAGTGAACCTGGGCAAGTTACTTTTCTGCTCTGTTTCTTCACTTCTTCAACTGGAATATAGGGATACTACTAATAATCAACACACCAAACTGTTGTAATGCTGGCTCATACTGAATAATCAAATGTTTTCTATCATTACCCCTATTGTCCCACTTTTAGATCCATCCATTCCCTTGCCAAAGCAGTATTTCTAAACCTCAGATCTAAACATCATGACATTTCCCTGCTCTTCGACAGTCCACCCATTAATTCTTATCATAGCATCTTGCAACTTTCATGACCTGGCAAACATCTCTGGCTTCATCTCTCTCTGTTCTACCTCACTGAACCTGAAATTCCACTCGGACTAAGACATGGATCTTCAAATGTTCTATGTCACACACGTCTCTCTGTCATTGCAAATGCTGTCCCTTCTACCATAAAGACACTTTGTACACTATTGACTTGGCTAACTTTTACCCATCTTTTCAAAGTTTAGCTGATAATATCAAGTTTTCCAGGAAATTTCCCCAGCTACCACTGGTACCCCATGTAACACAAATATACACACTAAGACACTCATGCATATTAGTAGGTCTTCCATGAGTGCCCATAGTTCTCTATGCACATTTCTATAGCTAATATCCGGAAGATTGCAACTAGCCTTGTATATTTATGACTCTCCACTAGACATGAGATGTGTGCTCCAGCAATGAGCAGGAACATAAGGAACATTATAGGGACACAATAAATATTTAATCAATGAATAAATGAGGTCTCTAATCTACCATGTCCTTTTTTTCTTTGAAAGAGTTATGAACTTTCTATATTTTGTTCCTACAGTTGGCTTTCATAGCACTAGCTTGATATAGCTGTGGAAACAATTAGAGAGTCTCAGAGATCAAACAAGCACATGAACTCTAAATAATGAGGAACCCCAAGAGGCTCCAGAGATTTTGTACTGATGTGTTCAACTGAGCCCAAGTGAATGAAGTCTTAGCAATCTCTCCAAGCCTGTCTAGTCCATAGCTTCAGCCAGTCTCATATTTAGAAAGAGTCTTCTACCTTTAATTCCAAAATTTCACAATACTTTTTATGAAATCCAAAGTTTTTGAATACTTCAAGCAAAAGCTTCAGACCAATAACTCCAGTGAGGTAGGATTTGTGCCCCGTATTTCAACAATTTTCTAAGTACAATTCTCTAAGTCAGTTGCTTAAATTGGGGCTCCATTAGCCCATGTATCGATTTCCAATTGGTGGGAGGGCCAAAGTGTGAATCACTTCACTAAAGTGCCGAGAAAGGTAAGTGAAGAGACCAAAGAGTTTCATGTCTTTTTAGGTTTAATCAAGGAACTGCTAAGTTCACAGTTCTTAAAAATACGTAAGAATGAGAAGCTCTATATTTTTTTCTTCCTATACAATTTTCTCTTTTTATATATCCTGAAGAAGAAAAATAACTTTTGAGAAATGACAAGTTCTGCTGATAGAAATAGATTAAATGGAAGAGATAGTCTTCAGGTCTCAACACAAACAAAAATGAGCAGTGTCTGTATTACTAATAAGATCTCCAACTGAACCCACTCATTTCACAAAGGGTCTAAATATGTGAGGTGAGCAAAGATAGTTTTCTCAAATAGAGCATTTTTCTGTAGCTAGGAAAGAGAATTGAAGGGAAAATTATACCCATAAAACTGATAGAGAGAATAAAGAAAGAACTCTTTATATTTCTAACACAGAGAAATGGAATCACTTTTCCAGAATGTGTTTTCATGACTAGAGTAAGATGACAATGATCAAGGTGAGATTGAAAGAGAATATTTTTATTTTTTGTAGTGTATACATATTGGGATTTTTGACATTTCTTTTGACACAAATAATTTTCCCAGAGGTCTTGGCTGGAAGTTTCTATGTTGCTGCAGAAATAGGAAATAGAAGAAATAAACAAGTGGTTGGAGTATTTTATGTAAGAAAATACAACTTATAAAAAGTGGTGACAAATAACAGAAGAAAGTTTTGACCTGACTGAGGAAAGAGTTGTCAATTTCAGTTAACAACGGAGAAATTATGTGTCTGAAATATGGCTCCAATAAGGTATATCTAGGGCTAAACAATGTAATTCAACTCACCCTGCACCATAAAACCATTCTAGACTTCAGAAGGAAAGAAGTTAATGTTTTAAAATCTTTTTTTAAAAAGACATTTTAAAAGACATCTAAAAAAACATTTAAAAAATGTTTTAAAATCTATCTTCAAACCTGTGATATATCTTTATATAGTGACTTTAGGGGCACCTGGGTGGCTCAGTTGGTTAAGCTCTGCTTAACCATGGCTCAGGTCATGATCCGGGTCCTGGAATCACGCCCTGCACTGGGATCCCTGCTCAGTGGAGAGGCTGCTTCTCCCTTTCCCTCTGCCCCTACCACAACTCACTCTTGCCATCTCTCTTTATATATATCTCAAATAAATAAATAACATCTTTTAAAAAAAAGATAGTGACTTTACCAAGTGATGTATTAATGAAAGCTAATCTTGTCTAGGAGAGGGTTTTCCCAAGATACATACCTGGCAAGGGACTGATATTAAGGATGATAGAAAAAACAGTGGAGGAATAGACAGGACTTAGAGCAGGTACATAAAAAAAGAGGCCAATAGGCACAGAAAGGAGTTGTTCACTAGGGAAATGCAAATTAATCAACAATGAGAAACCATTATGCACCCACAAAATAAGGCAAAATCTAAAGGACTGACTACATTAGGTGTTGGTGAGGATGTGGAACAACTATGGCTCTCACAGGTTGTGGGAATATAAAATGATACAATCACTTTGGAGAAAAGTTCTGATGGTTTTTTCCTTGTCTCTGTGGGATGGTACATGCCCAACTTTGGTGAGCACATTGCTACACGTTGCAAAACTATATCCTGTCATAAAGATGTGAGAAGTTCATTTTCCCTTTGGATAAAAAACCAATTAGCAAACATAGCTCGTCTATGACTTGCCCTTCATGTCATGTACTTTTCCACTAGCTTACCCCCACCACTGAAAACCTCTACCACGCTTTGTTTCAGTGTAGTTGAGCTCAGACTGAGTTCTGGCCTTTCTCCTTCATTGTTACAGCCTTGAAGAGTCATCTTTGCCTGTTTAACTTTGCCTGGTCTGATTTTTGCATTGACATTGGGTAATTGTTATACATTCTTTCAAGAGTCCACTTAAATGTCACTGTTTCTTAGGAGGTCCTAATGACCTCCATGCTACCTTCTTACACAAATATTTGGTTGTCTTTCTTCTAAACTTCCGCAACATTTGGCAGGTACACAACTCAAATAAAACATGTTTCCTTTTGTTTATCGGTCTCATCTTCCAGCATAGGAGGTCCTTGATATGTAAATATGTCTTGCATCTTTGTATCTCCAGCTTCTAGAACAACCCTTGTCCTTAATGGACATCAGTTAGTGACAGTTAAATGAATTAATAATCAGATGAACAAAGATATCAGGTCCAGCTCTTGCAATAACATGATGCAAGCATGGCTACTTACTGCTTATTTAATGTCTAAAGTGTCTGAGAAAATCATGCAGAACAGATTATCTGACAAATGTAACATACAAATCTATACTGAGCAAGTGAGAAGAGAGATTCCCTCTTCCTTCTGGAACATATCTCATTTTATGTCCTCTACTAGTTTCAAGCATTTGGGGATCTCAAATATCTCCACATTCACTCAGCTAAACATTTAGCTTGAGAAACATAAAGATGCTATATTTTTTTTCTTTTGGATAAGGGATAACCATATTCCTTAACTGTTAAAGCTATAAATTTGGTGAGCTGAATGTTAGAATATTGTGAGTTTCATGTTAGCCTTGACAGTGTTTTGCTAAAAGAGAAGACAAGAACCTTGCTTTTATGCCTCAAGGTCTGTACATGCACGGGAAAAATAGGCTTCAGGGTTTATAGAGTGCATCCAATTCACCACAGGCCCAAGGAACACAGCTACCATTTCTTGGGGGCTAATGAGGGAAAACATATTAAGCTAACCACTCTGCAAGCATTATTTTATTTAAATACCAATCCTGAACTTGAGATACTGCAAGTATTCTCACTGGCCAAGCTCATCTTGTTGAAATCTCCCTTTGCCCTTTTTTCCCAGCCACATGACCTTCTTTCTATCCTTGAATTTCCCATCTCAGAGCTTCTTGAAATTAGCTGTTTCCTCCACCTGAATTCTTTTCCCTGCAAGTCTCTCCTTGGCCAGTTCCTTCTCATCCTTCAGGTGTCAGCTTAAATCTCATCTTCTCAGAGAGGCTTTTCTTGATGATCCAAGCTAAAATCGCTGTCTACTCTGCCCAGGTCACTCTCTACCTCCTTCTCTTGATTTATTTTCCTTATAGCAGCAGCTCTCCGAATGTACTCTGCAGTCCTGTGAAGATTTCCGAGACCCTTTTAGGAACTCCCTGAGAAGAACAATATTTTCATAATAATAAGAAGATTTCCTATACCTTCTTGGCTGCATTGACATTTGCACCAATGGTGCAAAACCAATAGTAGATAAGATCCTTGGTATCTTAGTATGAATCAAGGCAATGACACCAAACTGTACTAGTGGTCATTGTACCCTTCCACACCATGCAGTCACAAGTAATGAAAACAAAACAACAAAAAAAATGAAAATAAACAAAAAAGTCACTTATGAATATCATTAATAAAGCAATAAAATGTATTAATTTTATTAAATCTCTACTCTTAAGTTACACTTTTTGAATAGTCTACATGATGAAATGGGAAGTACTCTTAAAGCACTTTTGATATACCAAAGTATGATGAGTATTGCAAAGAAATGAACTAGTGTGACGGAATTGAGAACACAATTAGCTATTTTATTTTTCATGAAACAGCATTTCTGTTCAAAAGAACAACTGAGAAACTTGGGTATTTGGCAGATATTTTCTAAATTTTTTTTCTAAAAGTAAGTCTGTCACTTCAGGAAAACAACAGACAATATTTGTTGCCAATAATAAAATTTGAGTTTTCCAGGAAAATTAGAATGTCAGGAAATTTGTATATGACATCAGGAGCGTAAAGTCTCCCAAAAACTAAAGACTCTTCTGATGAAAGCTGTGGTAATAACGATGAATATGAATTTTTAATATTATATTATGAAATCTGCTAATATTGGGGAGATGCACACAAATCTGTGAACCAGTATTTTCCAAACAATCAAAGCAGTGCATAATATGACAAGATCATGAACAGCTGAATGATCCATTCATAGTGCTAGACTGATGGCTTCCATCATAACAGAGTATGAAAAATTCATTGATAGGATTTTAGATTCTATGTCATCATGAACATTGAAGAAACTACCACTTCTAAGTCTTATCACTGGCTTACATTCTAGTGTATATTTTTCATTACCGTTTATTGTCCATACCCATCCATCAGATTATTAGCCGTGAGAGGCAGACCTATCTCTGGCTTGTTTATTAATGACTCCTATGCCTAAAAGAGTGGCACATACTAGGTGTTCACTAAATATTTGGCTGTATGAAAAAAATCCCTATTTGAAAGATGAAGAAACTTAGTCTTAAAGTCTTAAAGTTATATATCCAAGTCCACAGGCCTAGTAAGTAGCTAAAAGGGATTCAAATTCAGCTTGAATTTCAAAGATGATGCTTTCAATTGAATCACTGCACCAAATTGCCTCTGCAGCGAAGATTTATAAGTGGTCTTGTGACATCAATACATAGTTTTAATATCAAAGGACTTCTAGTCTTTGTGAACTTTTATAGCATCTTAGGTTTGACGTGAAATCATTTTATTTTTTAAAAATTTTAACATTTATTTTATTAAAAAGAAATTGTATAAGCTCTATACCCAACAGGGGCTTGAACTCACAAACCCAAGGTCAAGAGTCACGTGCTCCATCGACTGAACCAGCCAGACACCCCAATGTGAAATCATTTTAGAACTACAGGGCACCTCCCAGAGTATTTAGTCCAACGTCTCATAGACTTAGCCAGGTCACAGAGTTAGTTATTCATGTAGCTGAGAAACAGCCCTGGAGCTTCCATTCACACCCATGAAGGCAACAGATGTGGAAACAAGGCTGTGGAAATCAAAGGAAGCTGTTTTCATTTCTTCTGCCTCATCCCTAGCTCTTTCTTTTCTAAAATCCCAGATGGTTAGGAAAGGTACAAAACAAAACAGAACAAACAAAACAGAATGCCAAAATATTGAGGGGGTGAAGGTTTGGTGAGGAAGGCCTGGCATGCTAAGCTGAAGTTGGGGGTTTTAATTTTCTGACCACAACAGAAATTTTTCTAGAGTCGACAACTAGGTCACACAACTTTTAGAGGTGCGCCTCGATGGATGACACCCAGCTACAGGAGGGAGGCCTCACGCTATCAAAGACTGCAGCATCTGAAGTGAGAACACATTCTGGTAATTCTAGCAGTGGATAGAGGCACACACTGCAAGTCTTTAGAGAACAAGGCCCGTTGGAAAGGCCCTTGCCAGGTCTTTTTGTAATTTAATTACCTTTCCTTCACATATGACACTTAAGCCAATAACAAAAACACTTTATTAGCAAATCGTACATTGCAAAGCAAGTGGGACTTAAAGTGTCACTCGAGAATATGTTCATGTGTGTGTTCGCAGGTAACGTAGCCATGGAGTTGGCCAATAACAGAAAAAGGAGCCGTGCCTCCTACACTTTGCACTAACAGGGCTGAGGGCAATGCTTCTCTCACACCAAACCCAGTGCTCAGGGAAATTCCCTTGATCAATGTTGTTCTTAAGTGCTGAGTGGCTTCTTAGAGTGGTAAGCTCACCAGCTTCTAGCACAGAGCAGATGATCAATACATAATCATCCAGTGACTAATTTTCCACAATGCTGGTACATATTCCATGCCTTTACCATGAGTATGGTTTCTCTAACCTGGAAACATGATGGTTGTATGGAAGACCAAACCAATCCTGCTGTCTGCAGCCCAGAAGGTTAAATTTGTAAATCATGGTGGTTTTATACACATCTGTTGGTAAAGATGACATTTTACCTTTAGAGAGATCTCATATTCAGATCATAGCTGTCAGATGAAATGGTGTCTTAGCCTACAGTTTGACTACAAGATACAAAATATAATATCTATCTCTTCCAGAGGAAATGCAAACACAGTATTATTTAGTGGGGTGAGGAAGATATTAAAGAAGTCAGATACTTAACTCCAACTGAGTTATTAACGGAATGCTTAAAGTTATCCTAAATAATGCATTTGCTATTTTTCCCTAACCTTGATCATATGCATTTTATTTCTGAATTTCAATCTATGTTATATTCAGACACTAGCACAAAATAAGTGCTTAATGAATTTTGGTTGAACTAATACGATACAGTGATTCCCAAAATCTAGTCTGAGGACTCCCAGAGGTAGGTGTGCAGGAGTAGCTTCTCTCCCCTCACAGACACCAAGCTTTTGAGAACTTTCTGACTTGTCTTTGTGAAATATAACTGTTACTAAAAATTAAATTGTAAAAACATACAATTAAACAATTATATTAAAATAAAGGTATTAATACTCAAAACCCATCACTTCCTAAATATTTTCCTACATTTAACTCTTTCTAGGCTCTGGAGGATAGTTCCGTCTATTGTATTTATATGGCAGTGATATCACAGAATGCTATGCTCCTGTGCATATCTTCCCAACTCTGTGTTATCAGCCACGTGAAGAATATTTACACTAGGAAAATTGGCAAATGAGGCACATCGGGTTCTTCTTTCCTCCCCGGTGAGTTGGTTGTCAAAATATTTTCAGGCACAACACTGCTGAGAGGTCCCCAAACTTTTTCAGGTGGCCTACGAAGTCTTCCATTTAAAGTGAGAAGCCAGATTTTCTCCAACTAAAACATCGTATTAAAACAGATTGAATGCAAAAGCAGGAGTGCAACTGCAAACCAGATAATTTTCAAAAAAATGTAAAACAATGCCCTTCTCACTAATTTTTTTCACAAAAGTGTACTGTTCACATGCACTCTTTTTATATCCAGTTTTAAGTATTTTTATTCTTAGTTTTAGACTTTAATATGCTAAATCCTGATAGATTTGACGCACAAAAGCAAAAGCTCCCTGTCCTTTTGACTATAAAGGGGTGTGAGATGAAAAGTTTGAGAACCACTGATTTAATGGGGTGGTAAATCCCATAGAGCGCATTTTTGACAGTGTGGTCAAACTAGAAAAGCAGATTTGTATTCCTGTGCCTTTGTGAACCTGGGAAATGAATTCTTGATCTCCTCAAATCTTTGTTTTTCCATTTGCAAAAAACAGTGTTAAGATCTCAAAGAACCGTGTTTTAGATTCTGTAAGTATGAGAATTAGAAATGAGCTTTGTTTGCTCCTAGGCAGGAGGAATGTTTGTGCTTTGTCATCTTTTTTATACCTCCGACCCACATCATCACTGTCTTTAAGAATCTTTTCCACCTCAGCTCCTGCCCCCCAAAGGATTTAACATTCGATTACATCACTCTAAGTACAGAAGTCACTAAGTCCCAGTTGTCAAAAAAAATCGTACCAGCCTAGGACGAAAGTAGATGCCATATAGCAGACCCAAAAACCCAGAGCAGACAAACGAAGTGCCACGGCTTCGTGTCACCGTATCCATTAGGTGGAAAATGAAATGCCTAAAGCAGGCAGAGGCCGAATTTAATAAAGCAAACTATGGTGCGGGCCCTGCTTTGCATCTCCCCACAGCGGCAGAGTAAAATGCAAAGAGCACTGCCTGAGAATGTTCCGTGCAAACAGCACAAATTGGGATCTGCTTGGCGTCCTTAAGAACGTGTGAATGATCAGTCAGTTCCAGGCAAGTCCGTGACGGCTTTGCCTCCGAAATCACTGCGGCAAAACGCAAGTGATGTGGGAAATAAAAGGCCCTTGCCAAATGCGCCAAGACAGCAGCCTCTTCGCTTTCCTATCATATCTGTGTCTCAGGTCCCTTCGCGCACCCGCCAGGCAGAGCGAGATGGGAAATCGCTTCCCAGTCTGCTGGGAATTAACTTCCAGATCCTTGTCAACAGCAAACGACCAGAAAAAACAAACAAACAAACAAACAAAAACAAGCCCACCCGGCGTGAGGCCGCGCGGGGGCCGGCAGGGCCAGGGCGCCCCCGCACCCCCAACGCGGGCCGCGGGCTGATTCGCGCCCCGCGGAGGCCTGGCGGGGAGGCGGCTGCGGGCTCCGGGCTGCGCTAAAATGGCTGCCAGCATCCCGCTGCTGGGAGGGGCGCGGCTCCGGGCCCACGGCCGCCTGCCCTCCCCTAGCGGCCCGGTGCGCCCCCGCCAGCGCCGCCAGGGAGCGTCCGCCTCCAGCCCCCGCGGAGGCGCGACCCAGAAGCCCAGCACTGACGACGCTTCCCAGGGCCAAGGCCAGGCGCCGGCCACGCCGCCTTTCAAGCCGGCCGAGGGTCACCCCCGCACCGCCCTCCTCTACGCGGCACGTGCGGCACGGCATCGCCATGGCAACCGCCCCATCTCCCCCTCTCTCGTGATTGAACAGCTGAGGCACCGAGCGTCCCTGAACTTGTTACTGCACGAGTTAATGCGGTCCTCCGAGGGCTTAGTTTCCGAACTATTGTTGTTTGCGCAACTGACTGCTTCCTGAAGCTGGAGAAACCTACCGGCGTGTTTCAAACGTTCTCCCCGTCACTCCCGAGCCAAGGATGTCCGTGGATCTGATCGTTCTCCTCCAGGGGAGCGCCTCAGCATCTCAGAATGCGCCGCAAGGAACCGATTCCCACCCTAATTTATTGGCACTAACCTTGGAACCATTTTAACGTCTGGAGGCTTCAGTTTTAGGAGCTATAAACCGTTAGTAATTACATACAGTATAATCATTACCTAATGATAGTTATATAACTACCCTCTATCTCTCTCCCACCCATAATTAATGTTTCAAGATGAAATATTCTCTCTAGCTGTGACTGGCCAGTATGCCCAATGAAATTGATAAAACAATTATTCCTTTCAGTGGTGAGTGATTGCAAATAATGACCCCAAAGGACAAATTTGTGTGCTCATTAACAATCAAAGAAATGTAAATTAAAATAGCAAAGGTTTGCTATTTTGTAAGGATTTTGTTTGTTTTTAATAATAGACAATGAGTGTGGCAAAACACTCATATGGCTGGTGAGTGAATTGGTACAACCTTCTTGGACACAGTTTTCTCAAGAAATAATTAGAGGTTTGAACAAAATACAGCTACAAAATGGTCAGAGCAGCAGTGTATATAATAGTGGGTTTTTTTTAATCCAGCTAAATGCAATCTAGAGGATTGGATAAATCAATACAATGAAATAAAATGAGCGAACACTTAATTTCTTGAAAGACACTTTTAATTTGTTGCTAAGCGAAAATTAGATGTTAAATAGTGATTAATTTATTCTGTTTTTATTTTATCTTAATGTATTTAACAAGGAAAACGTTAATAATGGTTATCTCTTGATGGTAGAATTACAGGTGACTCTATCTTGTTCCTTAATCTTTCTTGACAGTGACAAGCATTATTTTCTATAACAATTTAAAAAAAAAAAACAAAATGTGTTGTTTTTTAATTCTGTCGACAGGTCCAACCTGTTTTATAAATAAATATACATATAATAATAAAGTTATAATCTATTGCCATACAACTAACTATTTTTCTGAAAGGAAAATTTGAAAATTTTTATAGAGAAAAGAGCTCTGGGTCAATCACTCTGATCATTTGGTTTTTCCCTTCAGTTACCCAAGTTCTTCCATTTGGTTTGGAAAGGAAATCTTTCTTTAATTCTTTATGTCTGTCAAAGGAAACAAAAAAACGGGTTTCCATTTAAAACATAATGATATTAAGGAATACACTCAAAAACATTTTAGTGTCATAAACCCTCATTAAGGATTAAGACTTTCATTTTGTTCTCATTCTCTGGCTGTAGAATTGCAAACTGAAAAGCAGTTGTTGGTTTAAAGTGGAAGTTCTTGAGTAATGCTGAGAGGACAGGCTTCCGTGCCAGACTGTGCTCCTAATGGAGTCCTTTGAAACCACCTTCTCGGCAGTCCCTAGGCCCTGAGATAGCAGGGAATGACCTGTCGTCTCCTTCACACAGGACAAGTTGATCTTTCAGGGAAACTGCTCTCTTTCCACCCGCTGTCACGGCGTTTGTGGCAAGCCTTGCATCAGTACATTAAAGGCACTTGTTTCTGAGTAAGGTTCTAGAAGACCCCAGGCCGAAGGGTTGCAGTGAAATCAGGCCTTGTGAAAGCTTGAGAACTGCTCCCTGTGAATTATCCTGAAGAAAATAAGTCATAGACCTGGGCAAAGATAGAGCTACAAGAACGTCTGTTTTTATACACTATTTTATAAAAGAAAAAATTTGGAATCTAAGTAAACTTCCAGGAATTAGAGAAATTCTACTACAGCTGGATGATAAAACTGTCTGCAACTGTTAAATTGAAGATAGAAAGAATATTTGAAAATGCAGGAAAGTGCTCACACTGCAGTGTTAAGAAAGAGAAAAACATGTTAAATATAGAATATGCAGTGTGATCCTGCCTTTATAAAATCTTTTATTATATATAATATTTAATGTATTACATACATAATTAAAATTTAAGCTCAAAAATTATGGACTGTCAGTTTTATTTTTCTTTTATCATCTCTAATAAGTCCATTAAAAATAAGCTGTTGGTGGTTAAGTAATTATTAATAAGGTATTAATGGAAGAACATATGTTTTATTAGAAGCCAGAGCAAGGTACTATAGGTTCTGATCACTTTTCAGGTATGCATTTTGCAGGCACATGGAAACTCTTTCAAAGCATACATTTTATTAGCTCAGCAATAACACCTTTCACCTGAGGACATCTATTTACAACACTGAAAAGATTAGCTCAAACTAAAGATCGCCCAGGCCCCAAGTAAGCACAGTCTATGCATTCTCATAGTATATACATGCTTTGGATTATGGTCTGATTTTCCATAAAACTATCACTTATAAATGGAGAAATGATTGGCCATATGACTCTCTGATTGATTGACAATCTATAACGGCTAATCCCTCAGGGTGTATGGCCAAGCTTTTCAGGTTTGAAAAGTCCTTTTTTTTTTTAAGATTTTATTTATTTATTTGACACAGAGAAAGAGAGAGAGATCACAAGTAGTCAGAGAGACACGCAGAGAGAGAGAGGAAGGGAAGCAGGCTCCCTGCCAAGCAGAGAGCCCGACGTGGGGCTCTATCCCAGGACCCTGGGATCATGACCTGAGCCGAAGGCAGAGGCTTTAACTCACTGAGCCTCCCAGGTGCCCCTGAAAAGTCTTTACTGCCTGCTTCCTGCCTGCCACTGAAGCCTCAAGTCCCACCATGCCTTCTCCATGTCCTGTGCCCATCCATAGTGAGACTACAACAGCTAACACAAATGGAATCTTATTATGTACTGGAAATTGTTGTAATTCTGCCAGCAAACCTATAGGGTATTTTACGGATGAAGAAACTGAGGTACAGAGAGGCTAAACAAACAGCTCCCATGGTCCACAGTCAACAGGCATTAGTATATGAACCCAGGAAGCCTAGCTCCAGTTCATAACTGTTATAATCCTACCCAGCTATGAAGTTTGCCAAGTAAGTCTTTAGCTTCAATTAATCTCTGCCTTAGCCCAGCTCTTCCCTGCATAGAAAGTTTTCCACTTAGCCAAATTCATGTTCCTTTCAAAACACAGATGAAAAGTCTTCCTCAGTCATCTTGGGCAGGCTTGAGGATTTTTCTTTATCCCCCACCCCACCATAATTATGGTAGTACACTGATGTGAGGCATATTTATTTACCTGCTTCTGCCACCAATCTGCCAGCTCTTCAAAACCAAGGTTCAAATTTCTGTTAATCTTTATACCTTCAATGCCCCACACAGTATCTGACACATAGAAGTTCTTAATAATTAAGATGAATAAATAAGATGAATAAGATGAATAATTAAGATGAATGATTATGAGGATAGTACTATATGGTTCTGCTTGCCCAAAACTATGGTCTTCAACATCCTACCAGGACGGCCACCATCTCTCCATGAGAGTTGGTGCTACGTAGGCAAACACTGGACTGGTACCCAGAGGACCAGAGAAATGCCAGCTGTGCTCCACAGATTCCATCTTTGCCCTGCTGGGCATTTAAATGTTAAATTGGGACCTATCCTTGGGGAGGGAAGAGAGAATATCAAAAAGATCTTTTAGTGTATTACCAGATATTAATTTTGACTATTTGCCAGCTATTTAGTTAAGGAAGATGGCTCCTTTTGCAGTGGGACAGAGGGTGGCTAAGTCTGATGAAAGACTTAGGGTACAACATGTACTCAAAAATGTACATCCTTTGATAAGGCTGTGTAGTCAGCAGCCTGATAATATACTCAGGTCTGTCTACTTTGGGCAATTCCCACTTTTACCTCAGAAGTTTCACCATGACAGGCAAAAAACTCACAGTCATCCATGTCAATGTGCTTGGATAATAAGGCATTAGTCTTGCTGGTTTCACTCAGGCCACTGTTAGGACTGCTTGAAGCAGTGGAAGGAAACTAATATTTATAGATTAAAGTTGATACATAATGAGTAACATAAAGACATGTTTCTGTTTCCATGCTTCTTACTATTTGTACCATCTTACTGTTGTGCCTGTATTTTATTAAGCTATATCAAATCTCTTTTGGAATGAACCTGAAAATAAATAAACACATAAGATGAAAACAAACATACCATTGAATCATTTTAAGGGTATGGTCTGAACCTTGCTTTGGGCTTCTAAGTTTATGTGTGACCACATTTCTTGGGGAAGGTACAACATCCTCACAAATACCAAAACAAATGCTATGAAAGAAAACATCAAAATCCCAGGAGCCTCTTGTCCACTCATTTGGAGGAAAATAAAAGCAATTTTACCCCAAAATATTTCCTACATTCTAATTATACATATTGACATTTGGCTATGTAGAGGTTCATTTGACCATCCTGGAAAAATTTGGTTCATGTTTAGTGCTATTGCATTTTTAACTATGGGTTCTTTTTTGAAGTTTTGCAAAGTTCCCATAGATATCTAGTGACTCCTTGTGGAGTTTTCTCTCTTCATGTATCAATTCACTAAAAAGTTAAGAAATCACAGAACATCAAAATTTAAGGGGCTGTGGAAACATTTAATGCTAACTCCCATCCAGGTGGGAAGCTATTTACCAATAACCATGGAAAAGGATTGAAAATCTCTGGTGACAAGAAGGCATCTTTTGGATTCCTGACTCCTTTCCTCTCTAATGATGAAACAGACTTATGAACCAGGTTGCAATGTTCTTGAAATTTACCATTTCAATAGGGCTCAGAATGAAAGCCAAAAAAAAAAAAAAAAAAAAAAAAAGGAAGGGGGAAGCAGGGAATTACACATTGGCCAAAATCTGTAATAGTCATTGGAATTGTCTGGAGGAACTAATTCCTAAAGCCAGTTGGTCTTACTTTGGTGGCCAAGTAATCAATGTTCCAAGTACAATGAGGTATCTCTTAAAAAAAAAAATCCCTCTTATTCTGAAATTTCACCATTACTTTATATTCTTGGTTTTTTATTGATATCCAACAATTCTTTTTTTTT
>PISX010016898.1:0-44865 GCA_004024625.1 Mellivora capensis | reverse complement strand
GAGAAGGAAGAGGGATGGAAGCTAACATTCTAGCACGTCTGCAAAAGTGGGTTTTCAACCCTGCCTGCACATTTGAATCAAGGATGACTTCAGAATCCCCTGGGTGATTTTGCTGTGTTCCCCCCTTGGATGACTGTTTAAACGCTGGTCTGCCTGACTTCCAGACCCTCCGTTCGTCGGGCCCACATGGGTCTCTGAGGCAGAGGTACAAAGAAGGATGACAGCAACATTAATTTCTCCTCCTCATCTTCCCAGAATAAGATTTGAAGTGGGCAGGTGCATTGGATGTTGACTAGATGCAAAGCAGACACATGGAGGAAGATTAGGACACACACATGCCTAGGCCGGTTAGCCTGCATGACGCAGATTTCTGTTGAGGGCTTAGATAATCAATGGTGATTGAAGCCTTTGCCTGCACACCCTTCCCCTGCCCCTCACACCCGCTCCCCGCCGCCCCAGGATTCTCTTTCCTATAATTCTTCTGATAGTTGCCACCCACCAGACTCTAGCATTGCTTATACAACGTTAAACCCCTACATATCAGTACAGTTAATTGATTCCTTTAAAAATTTCAAATTGCAGGGACGCCTGGGTGGCTCAGTTGGTTGGACGACTGCCTTCGGCTCAGGTCATGATCCCGGAGACCCAGGATCGAGTCCCGCATCAGGCTCCCAGCTCCACAGGGAGTCTGCTTCTCCCTCTGACCTTCTCCTCACTCATGCTCTCTCACTGCCTCTCTCTCAAATAAATAAATAAATAAAATCTTTAAAAAAAAAAAATTTCAAATTGCATGTTTGGAAAGTGTCCTGGAGTCTCTGATGTGGAGGGCTTAGTTAAAGCTCTCTTCGTGTACTCTTTTTCTATCACGAGGTATTTACAGAATTTTTTTTTTTAGCAAATAGAATTTGTGCTATTTTGAATAGCTTCCTCCCCTTAGGCCTCCCCTCCTCCACATTTTGCATTTTAGAAGACTCCTTTATCGGTAAAGAAAACGGACACGAATGCCCAGAGTACAGTTTGGTGAGGCTTTTCCACATTGTTCAGCCTCATGGCTGTTCATTTCCTCACAGGACTGCCCAGAGTCACCAGCTCAAAGCACGTCCTTGAAATCTCAGAACACATATAAATGCAACTCCTTGGCTCAGAAGCAAACGTGGGCTCGAGTGCCCACATGACTTGCAGTAGAAGTTCTAGGTCCCGCACAGTGAGGGACTATCACCGTGATGGTGCTGGACTTTTTGGTTCTTTGTTCTTTGTTTCTGGTGCTCAGCCGTTGTGACTGATGAAACCAAAGTTGCTTTTCTTTTTTTTTTTTTTTTAGGATTTTATTTTATGTAATCTACACCCAACATGGGGCTAGAACTCACAAGATGCAGATTAAGAGTCACATGCTGTACCCACTGGGCCAGCCAGGTGCACCTCCTGCCCCCAGCCCCCCCACAAGTTGCTTTTCTATAACGAGTCCAACCCTGTTCTTTTTTTTTTTTTTTCTTAGTGTTATGTTAGTCACCATACAATACATCACTAGTTTTTGATGTAGTGTTCCATGATTCACTGTTTGCATGAAACACCCCGTGCTCCATGCAATATGTGCCCTCCTTAATACTCATCACCGGGCTAGCCCTATTCTGAGAAGTCAACATTTGACACTGAGAGATGGCTAGAAAGTTATCAGGTAACTTGGAGAAGTGTTCACAGGTTCTAGTGTTTTAATTCTGAACAGCTTTAGTTCCCAGAAATGCAGTATCAGTCATTTATGACATCTTGAAAGACATAGACAAGAATTTTCTTCTCAAATGTCTCTCACATCATTCTCTCTGTTCTCCACACACAGTCAGCTCTCTGTTACTGGTGTAGTAAGTTCCCAACTGGTTTCTCAGCCTCAAGCTTTCAAACTCCGATTTTTCAATTTGCTACCCAAAATATGTACTTGATCTAATCTTTCCTTTGCTTAAAACCTTTCAGAAGTTTCTCACTAGTCACAGAACACATGTATAGTCCAGAGTGTGGCATTCAAAGCCCTTGTAATTTGATTCAGACTAATCTCCTCCTCTCTCATCCATGAAGCTCCTGTTCAAACTCATAGTTAAATGGTGCTTCCCCACTTCTTCATGCTCATTTCCATCTCTAATGGGAACCTTGACCAGAAGTCAAGGTGTTCAGCTCAAATGTCAACTTCTACCCACTGGATTTTTCACCTGGCGTTCTCTCAAATGTTCATGGTGCACACATTGCACATTTTCTGGGTGTTTCACCATAGGATGGTTGCAGATAAATTTCTCTATGATTTTTATTAATTTTATAGATTAATTTAATGAAATTATTTATTAGTGGATATATTCACTTACTGAGCAAGTTTTATTAAATATTGATGATATACTAATTTCCATGGTAGCTGTAAAGATTGGACAACTTAGCTGCAATAGACGAACAAGGAAGATGGTAAAATGTAGAGACAATTAAAAAGCAGTGGAATAAGAATTGTCACAAAAAAGAGACTACTAGGAAAACCGTGGAGGCCACTTAAACTTGATGGAGGGCCCCCAACTATGAGTGCAGAGGTCCAAATGCTTTGATGGGAAGAGGATTTAACCAGGCAAAGAAGGGCAGGGCAGGATGTGAAGTGAAACCATGTCTCGTTCCCTGATACTCCCTGCATCTCCATACCAGTTCTTTCTGCAGAATAACTGCTCGATGATTTATAGAGCCAAACTATTAAATGAACCAAATGAGAGTAAGTTGTTAAAAATCTGTGAAATAACATTAATAATACCATTTGCTGGGCGCCTGGGTGGCTCAGTGGGTTGAGCCACTGCCTTCGGCTCGGGTCATGATCTCAGGGTCCTGGGATCGAGTCCCGCGTCGGGCTCTCTGCTCAGCAGGGAGCCTGCTTCCCTCTCTCTCTCTCTGCCTGCCTCTCTGTCTACTGTGATCTCTCTCTGTCAAATAAATAAATAAAATCTTAAAAAAAAATAATACCATTTGCTAATATTTTTTGATAATAGTGCATCAGAGACCTTGCTGAAAGACTTAAGTGGAAAATCTTGTTGCAGCCTTATCCCAACCATTAGAGGTTGGTACTGATATTACTCTAATCTTTTGGATAAAGAAACTAAGAGTGAGAGAGGGCCGGTGACTTGCCCATGGTCACATAGCTGGTAATAATTCAGTAATGGAGCATTCGGGATTCTAAGTCTACAGGATAGACTCTGGAGGTCAAGTTTTACGCATTATAGTGTGCAGAAAAATTGACTGGAGCTTGATTTACTTGGCAGTTGGTTTGCTAATTCCTTGTAATATTTTTATAGTTAGTTGTGACAATGCTTTAATCCTAGATTATGTCCCTGGGCTGCTTCTTTTAGTTTTATGGGAAGTGGCTATTTTGTGATGCTTGCTAAAAGCATGTTTTAACATTCTTTTTTTCCCATTAAGTAGGAGGATGGTTTTTTCTTCTAATATCAGAAGGATCCATTGAACAACATCCTACAAAGAATTCCTGATAGCAGCCTGATGCTTTTCTCTGTATGTGAAACGTAACCAGTGGTTTTAAATCTGGATAGAATTACTGTGCTCATTTGGCCCAACCCTCTCTTTACGCAGAAAAAAAAATCACGAAATCAGTATTTTAAACCAAGGCAGGGCCATAAGCATGATGTATTCCTACCTCTTTATTTCCCAAGCCAAGTGATTAAAATCTAGAGAGGGGAAGCGCTTCTCCAAACTATGTCAGCGAGTGTGGGTCAAACAGGACAAGAACCCACGTCGCCTCCAGCCCATGACTTTATCCTTCACGTGTGGAGGTATGACCGGCCCATGTTCACGGAGGACACAGAGGCCATGCTCTCCTCATTGTCATGGTGCTAGCATGGAGAGTGAAAGCCCAAGGTGAGTGGAACAAAGGAATGTCTGCTGCTGACATTGACGAACAGTAACAATGGGGGAAGTGAGGGTGCCAGGCCCCGCCTGTCTGGAAGGGCTGTCTGTCTAACTGGTATATGGTCCGCGTGAGAATTTGTAACCCTGGTTTGCCACTTCAGTTTTAAGGCTCTAGTGGAAACTTACTTCCTATACTTACATTTTGATTATTCCCCTTCAGTTCTGATAACTATATCTTATTTACTTTGTAATTAAAGATTTCTTTTCTTGTTTTCCTTTCTTCTGTGTCCAGGGCTTTAAGGTTAGGAATTACTAGATTTCTCTGGGAACTTACACTGACTCCTTTCAGATTTCTAAGTCGGTTGGGTGCTATTTTTGTGTCTCAATTACCAATGTGAAAATGGAACTTGATTTATTTCATAATAGATGTTTCACCTTAGTATTGGCAAAATTAAAAAAAAAATAATTCAATCTGTGCTTGACCCAGCAGTCAGGTTACAATGGGATTTTTTTTTTTTTTGTAACATAGTCCCAGTGTTGAAAAACATGTGTCTTCTTTGAAGCTAATTAGTAAACCCAACGTTGGTTATATACTGTTTACTATTAAATTTGTAGTTTAATATTGTTCCAGGAAATGAAATGTAAGTTTAATAAGAATGGCAATTGGTAGAACCATATGTCCTAAGTATAATTCATGTTCCCGATAAACACGTTACAGAAGGACATGCCTGGTTGATGGGTTACAACCAAACTAACCCGAGATCACTTAACACCGTTTATTCTGTTGAAATTTATATCGATCAGGATAGGATTTATAATTACACCAACCTATAATTTTTTTTTCACTTTTCATTCTTTCAATGTTATGGAGCTATTAATGAATTTTAACAGCTCTTTAGCTGTTCGAGTTGCCAGTGAAAATATATAAAAAGGAGGTATTAATCTTATAATTCGCAGCACTGTAAAGAGAATCATGTAGAAGTTAAACCTGCTTTTATTAACATTTTATGGCATTTATATGTATACAGGGAAAATAATTTGGAGTGGTGGAAGCTACTGCAGACTTCCTGAGGTTGCCCTTCTTCTTTCTTTCCTGTTTGGTGAGGAATCGTAGGGCAAAATGTATTTACGTCCGGTTGTGAGAGGGCCATCGGTATGCTCTCAGCAAAATGATTTCCACTCAGAAGCTCAAAACAAAATGCCTGCGGTGACATTTTGAGAGGCGTCTGCCCTGTGTTCTGTGCCTTGTTGGCCTGTGGGCAAGCGGCGCGGTACACAGAGACGATGAGTAGGTCGGTGGCGACTTTCTCTAAGTCAGTACTTGCCCCGACTTTCTAACTGGAGCTACACGAAGGAGAGTGGCAGGGGTTGGGGGGGGGGGGTTGCGCAGAAAGTGAGAAAGATCAGTTAAAGCCACATGTCTGCCTGGGTTTTGCTAGATAGTACTTCACTGTGAATGACCTAAGCTGTGTGAGTCAGAAGGTACATTAGTCTTTTAACCCCCTAGGTAATTTTAGTAAATAGGTGAACATTAATTTAATGTGATATCCTATTGGCCTAAGACATGATGCACCTACACATGGCCTAATTTTGTCCAAAACAGACTTTTGTCTCTTGACAAGAAAAGCATGGTGAAGCCCGTTACGATGAATGCTCCACTGTCCAGAACTTGACTTTGTAATTTCTCCCTGACGCCCTGCCACCTGCCTCTCTACTTGTGATTTCTCTCGCTCTGTCAAGTAAATAAATAAAATCTTAAAACCCATCATGTTTGGGAATGCCAAATGAATTATAGGATGCCCAGGTAACTTTCAGTTTCAGATAAATAGCAAAAAATTTTGAGCATTGCTGTGTCCTGGGTAATACTGCACTAAAAAATTCTTTGTTGTTTATCTGAAATTCAATTTAACTGAGCGTCTTGCATTTTTATTGGTTAAATCTGGCAGGACTAGCCATGTTGCCTCACTGTTTACTGTGTTTCATTTTTGAAGCCTGAAGGTTATTTTTTTTATGGCTCCCCCTTCTAACAAACACACAGATGCCTGCCTGTCTTTTCCTATCAGGAAAGGAGGCAGGCCAGTATAGAACTTGCACACTTATTTTTGTCCTTGTCATTAATTTTAATGAAGGACGTAGGTTTAGAGTAAGCAAAGAAGGACATATCTGTTCATTCTGTTACCTGGAAAGATAGA
Source organism: Mellivora capensis (assembly GCA_004024625.1). NCBI lineage: Eukaryota > Metazoa > Chordata > Mammalia > Carnivora > Mustelidae > Mellivora > Mellivora capensis. The sequence goes on along the minus strand of PISX010016898.1, from coordinate 38,797 downwards.
CAAAAGACAAGGGCAGATATTACAATGTAATATTGCAAAATTATAAGAGAAATAGGATGTGGTTAAAAGAGCTACTAGTTAGGCCACTTTCGTTGAGGGAGTAGTATGATGAGTGCTATAGAAACAACACTTGGTTGTTTTGGGGGGAAAGTCTCTTGTACTTTTGTAACATTATTAGATTTGAGAAAATAGTTGTTTCGAAAAAGAATCCCCTGAAAAGCTTTCTAAAGTGTGAAAGATTTAGAAGAAAAAGCAGGACTTTTATCTAGATAATATAGTAAACAGATCTGCATTTCCCCTTCTCCACCTCTGGTTTGCAGCACATTGGGAGTGGCCGAGTTGATAGCAGAGAACTTGAGCTTGGCCATGGTGGCTTGGAAGACTAGCGTTCCACGTGGGGGCTTGTGGGAATGGTATGTGGCATGGGGGATCTCCAGTACATGGATTCAAGGGGGATTGCAAAACAAACAAACAAAAAATCTAGGCTACGGGGTGAAAAGGAGAGACGCTGGAGTTAGTGGGATAAGGAAATGCTCCAATAATCTTCTGAGTATAGGTCAGATAACCGTATGTGTGTAATTTTCTGGGGGGAAAGTCTCTGAAGGCTTATGAGTGAGACCACAGGGAACAGAGTGTGAGTGAGAATTTCCAAGGCCTTGGAAATATTTCCTTTTACTCTCTCCCAACCCAGGGACTTTGAAGAATTCCCAGAGTCGTACTCCAAGATGGAGCTGGGAGGGAAGGGTTGGAGCGGGGCTGGACAGGTTTTTCTCCAGGGTTCTCAGCTGCTTGAGAAACGTGTTGCTTTAGCTGGTGGCAGCCAAGGCCTCTGACTAACAGCTGAGTGATTTTGTCCCAGCTGGATGGGAGCCAGGCTTGAGCAGAGAACTGGGAATGGAAAGGCAGAGAATCAAACGTTGGTTTGTTCACTTTTTTTGCTTTTGGATTCGTAGCGTGCTTATACCTAGCAGAACTATAGCCGAAGAATCAAGACAAGTATTTCAGAGCTAAATGTAAAAAGTTATAAATCTCACTTATAAAGGTAATAGAGATATATGATGTTGATTCTCCTCTGACCAAGGCTGAGTCTTACATGAAGATGGAATAAGTGGGGTAGACACTGGAAATCTGAGTCCTTATTCCCAGAGATTTCAGGTTCCTTCTGACTCTGCTGTCTAGACAAAACCACCGGAGGATACTGTCTAGAAACCAGAGGACGTGCTGGCAGCTGCCATCCGGAAGCGAGAGAAAACTACAGATGCGAGCGATGTCTTGCCAGCCTGTGCTAGGGAGCCCGAGACCTTGACGTTTCCAAGGAGTAACAGCGCGTAGCTGTTCCCCCTCAACCCTCCCCACTTCCCAGCTTTTATTCATTCTGTGTCCAAGCTCAGATCATTAAAAAAAAAAAAAAAAATCACCTGAAAATGTCTCTCAAATGATAGACCTCTAATGCGCAGCACGTTTTGATTCTACAAATGAACCGAGCCTCGCCAAAACAGATTCTGCTCCATCCTGGTCAGAGTTGGTGAGCTGTCTGTTCTAGAGAGTCTGTGGCCCCCAGAACCCCAAGCCTGCCTTTCTCAACCGCGTGTGTGGGAGGTCAGCACTTCCAACGTCGCATGCAGGCCACCATGGGGGTGAGGCGGCCCAGTAGGCCTTTGCTGACCGGTCTGTAATCCCTGGGTTTGGTCTTCAAGAACATTCTGGAGGGCGCAGAATGGCTGCAGGCCTGGTACATCACGTTGCTCAGGTAGCCGATGGTGGTGGCCAGCTGCTTGGTGGAGGTGGGGGGTCAGCTCAGGGATCTTCTGGGTGTTCGGGCTACTTTGCTCTCAGGCTCTAGAAAACTTTGCTGTATGTACTCTGCTGACTTCCCGGGCACCACATTGGACCACTGAAATCACTGTCTGGTGTTTGGACCGCACTGATCAGTGCAGTTGGCTGACATGCTCCGACCTCACTGTGATGGCATTGTGAGACCTCCACCTGGCGTCACTGGATGGCTGACCCAGTTGGCTCATTCATTCATTTGTTCATTGGCTCATTAAACAAATATTCATTGACCGTCTACTGTATGTCAGGCACTGTTCTAGACACAGTGAGCAGCCCAGTGAACAAATCAGACAAATCAGCAAAGGTTCCATTGGGAAGGTGACTTTCTGCAATGATTTGAAATAGGGAAGAGAATGGTACCATGAGGATATCCCAGTGGAAAGCATTTTAGCCTGAGGTCACAGCAGTGAAAAGGCCCTGAGGCAGGGGCATACCCGGTGTGTATTGAACAGAGGGGCCGGGATGACTGGAATTGAGAGGCTGGAGGTGAAAAGGAGAGGAGGCTGGGGGTTGGAGTATGTAAGGCCTCTGTAGGCCATTGTGAAGGTTCTGGCTTTTACTCTGAATGAACTGGAGATCCAGTAGAGGGTTTGAAAAGAGGAGTAAACCTTCTGAATTTTTATTGTGAAAGTTTGCAAACCCTTTTACAGAAATGGAATAATAAAATGACGTCATGTGTTCTAATATGCAGATTTCTCAATTGCATTTCACTTGTAAATATTTCTGTATGCATTTCTAAAGGATGATGACTTTTAAAAAGATCACAACCACACTAATTACTTGTTTAAAATTAACATTATTTCATGAAATGTCAAGAATTTGTATTGTTAGGTACTTTGAAGGTGGAGTGGATGGGATTTTCTATAGTTTTCATGTAGCATGTGAACGAGGAGGTCAAGGATTGCATAGTTAAAAAAAAAAGGATTGCATAGTTATTAAAATCTCTTTACTGTCCTACATTTATTGGAGGACTACTGTATATTTATTTCAAAATAGGTTTTAAAGATTCACATCAGCATCTCTACTCAGGATTTTTACATATTTATTTTTTTCATAAACATTATCTAGTGGCATCAATTCTTCAGCTACAGAAAATGTTGTTGTTCCTGTTTTCAGATGGGGAAAGTGGCACAGAGTGACTTACATGTTGAGTAACTTACTCTAAAGTCCCTTAGAGAGCAGTTTAGAAAATTCTGGTGAATTGGAAGTGACTTATCCAAAGTTGAAATTTCTTTTGCTTTATAATCTCTTCTTGTCTGTGAGAAGTTTGAGCAGACAATTGAACACATATCAGGGCTGATTTACTAACCTCTTAAGGTATTTCTAGTTATTTTAAGGATATCATGAAACTAGTTCCATATAATTCACTTAATTAAATTCAGTTTATTTACTTATCTTATTTTTAAAAGATTTATTTATTTGAGAGAGAAAAAGAGAGAGACAGCACGTGCATAAGCAGGAGGAGCAGCAGAGGGAGAGGGAGAAGCAAGATCCCCACTGATCAGGGAGCCCCACTTGCGTCTCGATCCCAGGAACCCAGGATTATGATCCAAACCAAGGGCAGATGCTTAACTGCTTAACCGACTGAGCCACCCAGGTGCCTCTGAATTTGATTTAAATACATTCAAAAGAGCTTTTGGCTGCCTCCTATATGTTAGAGGTTGCTCTCAGGGATTCCACATTCTAACAGGTGGATAACCTATGTAACCATTTATTGCAATGCAGTGTGCGGAGGGTTGAGAAGATATGGGCACACTGTATGGAGGTAGCAGAGTGGAGAAGCTGAGTCTGAGTGCTGTTAGGATTTCTCTGGGCTAATAGGGCTGGACAAGGGTGTTCTTGGCGGGAAACAATATGAGCAAAGGTATGACCGATTGGGAAGTAATTGGCACATAATGGGCTGCTCGAAGGTGGGCAAAGGAGCACCAGGAGATGAGTCAGGAGAAAGAGGTTGGGGTGTTCCAGAGGGTTCTAGGTACATCGACTGTAAGCATCTTTGCTGCCAGCATTTTTGCTGCAAACATTTTTAGTGCATAATTGGTTGTAAAGCAGTTTTGCCATAAAAGATAAAAGAAAATGGATCGACAGTGGTTTGTTTGATGGTTTGGTTTTTTATCAAACGGGTTGACAGCTTGGTTTCCTTTCTCTGTTGATACAGTGCTCCCATTTTGTTTAAAGATTTTATTTATTTATTTGAGGGGGGGTGGACAGTCAGAAGGAGAGGGAGAAGCAGACTCCCCTCTGAGCAGGGAGTCCAACGTGGGTTTCAATCCCAGGACTCCAGTATCATGACCTGAGCCCAAGGCAGATGCTCAACCGACTGAGCCACCCAGGTGCCCCAGTGCTCCCATTTTCTTTTAATTATATAAATCTTAACCCTCATAATAATCTATATAGTGGCACAGAGTTTTGAACACACATTTCTCATAGAATTTTGGAATATCTTATCAACGAGCATGTGACATATGTCAAGAATAAAGAGCAGTGTAGGCTTTCACAATGCAATAACAGCTCCTTTACAAATATGCATCCTTGTATGGGGAAACTGATGCCTCTTTTAAGGAAGGGGGAAATTTTAGCAAAAAAAAAAAAAAGAAAAAGAAAAAGTGCAATGAGGAGACAAATCAACAAGAAAAAAAGAAAACCTCTTTAAACAACTTTGAAGATAAGTGCCTAGGTGCGATCCACAAAATAAAATCCGCTATTTGCACAGGGTTGACATAAATCTCCACTCTACATTTCGAGTGCAATCAAATATTTTGAATTTGCAATAAAGTCTTTTTAATTTTGCTGCTTGTTTTTCATGTTTCATTATGTCCTTTTTAATGAATGTCACTCTTCTGACTTTTGTGATTTTATGTTTTACAACAAAATCGCCTCATGGATGATTAGTTATGCAGTGAAAATACTTGTAACAAAGATGCGTGGGGGGGATTGGGACACAGGAGGGTTCTAGAAAGCACTTTGCATATGTTAACCTTAGTCAAAGAGATAATAGTAGCACATCAGAACTCCAAAACTTCCTGAAACTTAAGAAATATCTGGCCCCAAAAAGGCATATCACACACAGCAACCCAATCATCTTTGGCCATGAGATCCATAAGGTGTGTGGATTGATACATGTCCCATGTGTTCCTTGTGTCTCTGAATGACACCATCTGCAGCTATGGTCACGGCTACATCACTGTGTCTTAGAAATCCACACAAAAAAACGGACTGTTCTTTGAGCTTGCTTCCTGTTGGGTGGATTGGAAAGTCAAAGAAGAGTAACCCTGAAGATTCAGTTTTAACCTCCACACCTAAGAGAGCTATTGGTCCCTACTCAGAAGAGTTACAATTCTGGTCACTGATTATATTTAAGGATTTGATGAAGTCATCCTGTGCAAAAGAACCTCTGTTCCTTTTAAACCATATCCTAGTTGTCTCTTATTCCAGAATCATTCATTTGCTTTGGAGCTCTTTCCAGCCATGTGCACTAGCCTGGGCAGAGAGATACAGTAGATGAATTCTGCTTACTTTGTCTTTGATATCTCAGCTGTATTTTCTTCTGTTCAGGTTGCTGCTTCAATTATTGCTGGTAGAGTTCAGTGAACTAAGAAAATGTCCAAAACAAAGAGGTACTTTCCCCCTTTTCTTTGTCTCTCCATTTCTTGTTTTCCTTCCCTCCAGTTTTTTCCCTCCTGTTTCTCATGCCTCTTTTAGAGAAGCGACATTTTTTGCGGGCAGGTCATGTTAGCCGTTATAAACACAATGGCCCTCCTTGACAGCTCTCTGTGATGGAATGGGTGTTTGTCATCTTGAATCGGTCACGGTCACGGGAGGGAGTGCTGAGCAGACTGAAAGGCAGTACTGCCGCTTTTCACCAGCTCATCTGTACACATTTTATTACTCTTGGGAAAGAGTTTTGGAAAATGGGCTATGCGTTCATGAGATCCATTGAAGAAATTCTAGCTGGCCGGAGATGTGTCATTGGTCAAAGGCATGGGATAGAATCGTGGTCCTACAATCATGGAGCTGGGAAAGAATTTAGAGAACTTGGTTGGGGTTTCTTCTCTCACAGAGAAGCAGCTGAGACCAGAGAGGTTTGGTGACTTGATTCAGCACATGTAGCTGTTACCGGCAGCCTTTTGTCTAGAACCCAAGGGTTCTTACCCAGAACTTTCTAGAACTTTCTAGAACAGTATAGAACTTTCCGACCTCAGTACCCTGCCTCTTGTTAAAAAAACAAAATTCAGCCGAGTCAATTTGAAGATTTAGTTGGCTTTATGAAACGATTCATGAATCAGTGAATATCTCATCTAGCAAGGACAGGGCCACTCTGAGGAGCTGTATAGAATAGAAGGTTTTTACAGGAAGGAGGGTGGGGCAAGAGAGTTAGACACAAAAGAAAAGAAAGAATTATTCCAGGCAAGATCTTCTCTTGGGGGAATGTTTATAGCAGCAATGGCCACGGTCGCCAAACTGTGGAAAGAACCAAGATGCCCTTCAACAGACGAATGGATAAAGAAGATGTGGTCCATATACACTATGGAGTATTATGCCTCCATCAGAAAGGATGAATACCCGACTTTTGTAGCAACATGGATGGGACTGGAAGAGATTATGCTGAGTGAAGTAAGTCAAGTAGAGAGAGTCAATTATCATATGGTTTCACTTATTTGCGGAGCATAACAAATAACACGGAGCACATGGGGAGATGGAGAGGAGAAGGGAGTTGAGGGAAATTGGGGGGGAGATGAACCATGAGAGACTATGGACTTTGAAAAACAACCTGAGTGTTTTGAAGGGGCGGGGGGTGGGAGGTTGGGGGAGCCTGGTGGTGGGTATTGTGGAGGGCACGCATTGCATGGAGCACTGGGTATGGTGTAAAACTATGAATTCTGTTACGCTGAAAAGAAATAAAAAAAAAAGATCTTCTCTTGGGGGTTATGGCTGGGGTCTTATTATGCCAATGACCTCATCTTCCTTTGGGGGATGGTGTAGGCACAGGTGACAGATTGTCTAACTGATCCATCTCAGAAAATTCCTGATTGATAGTTTAAGACTTACATTTCTGGGGAGGTTGAAACTGCAGTTCAGTTAGGGATCCTGCCCTGGTTTACTGACCTGAGGCTTTAACCCAAGTGATGCCATTTTGGGCCTCTGGTTTAAACAGTCCCTTGTTTAAAAGAAGTCCTGAAGTTTATTGTGTTTGACGCAGTATGATCTTTAATGGCATATAGGTTCCCAAATAATCTTTGTAAGTAAAAATTTCCATTTGCCGTTCTAGACATGTTTGTGTGGACTTTTTATGTGGTGACATATTTTTCCTATCTCTTGGAGGGTAATAAAATGAATGATTTATGAATCACATTCAAAAGCCGACCAGAGGCCAGTGTTAGAGCACGACTGTATTTCCCAGAGGCTCACGTCTGTCTTCCTCCTTGAGTTGTCTGCTTTCTGAGGGCAGAGGTGATCCTTCTGTTCCTTCTGTCCCCCTCTCTTACTGCTCCTCCCCTCTCCTCTCCTCCTTTTGCAGCTGTCCTCTGCCCTCCTGTACTCACTGGGGGAGGGGGGGCAGTAGGTAGATGCTTATGCAATGCTTTTCAATGAGTGAATGAATTTCTTAGTATTTCTGCATATGGGTAGGTTTTATACTCCTGATATATATCATACTTTGTGTGGAAATTAGGCTGAAAATCAGACTTGTTTTAAGAAGGTGTGGTGTCACACCACAGCACCTCTCTTGACTTATCTCTTTTATGTCATCCCTATGCCTTTTTTCTTGCATCCCACTTTGGGCTTCTTGCCCTCACGGTTCATTAGCACTTGCAACAGGTTGGTGTGACTAGAGAAAGGAGAGGTGACGAAACTCAAATCAGGTCATTTGGTTACACATTAGGAACCGAGAACAGATAAAAAGATATTGACTAAATGGGGTTTTTAGGGAGCTTTCTGCCAGGCTATCCTTGTTTCCCATTAGTGTGGAAAATCAACACTCGCTTGTATTTTGGGGTGAAGATATTTTTCTTAAGTGAGTGGGAAAACCTCTTGACATTTTATAGAGAGCCTTACATTTTGAATGGTGAATGCTAATGTTCTTTGTGCAGAGTTTCAGAACTCTTATGTATGGACATTAACAACACATCACTTTCCATTTGCTTATGAGTTAAAATAGATATTTTATGTAATCATATCTTAAGGAAATATTCAAACTTTCATCTAGTTCTTCTCCTGTACTGTTGTCAGCTCCATTAAATTCTGTTTCCAAGGAACTCAACAGAGTTCTCAACCTTTGCACTAGACATTGGATTAGCATTTTCCCTTAAAAAACTATTATTGGCTGGGTAATAAATAGCCGTGGGCAATTTCAGCTGGGATTATTATTTATGAGATTAGGGATGATATCTGAAGTAAGGATTTTTGTTCCCAGAGCATGCGAAATACTCTTCTTTGGCTCTTGCTGCCTTTGGGTGGAGTTCCCAAAGATTCCATTCTCTGTTGGGAGTGGGGGCTCTGGGATCAGACTGCTTGATTCCTTGACCCCACTGTTGCTTGATTATATGACTTTTGTAAGCTCCTTATCCCTCTGTACCTCAGTTACCTCATTTCTAAAACAAGTGCAGTTATAATAGTAGTACTTGGTGTTGTTCGAGGGTTCAGTGGATCAATGACTTGTAAGGCACTCAACAATAGGGCCTGCTATGACCATCCTTTCCTGTTCTGTGACACTTTACTTGCCTCTTCTTCCAGATCCCCTTATCTTGTTAGGTCAGGGGTCAGGCTGGTCTTCCAGAAATGCAGGGTGTGGTTTGAACTTTGGGCAGGACTTTGAACCAGCAGTTGAAGCTCTCTCCCTAGGTCATTTGATGGAGCTCACTTTCAATGATATGTACCACCAGTCATTTTTTGGAAGGAGTTCTCTTTTCCATCTCTTAGGGAAGAATATTCTCTGCCTCTTTTTACTAACCAGAAGACACACAATCAACACAAACAAGAACTACACTCATTAAATGGTTAATATGAGGCAAGAGATAGATGAAGTTTTCAGATGAGCATTGTAAAGGAGCTGGAGTCTTTGGAGTGACTTTTCTCATCCAGAAAATAATTTTTAGCTTGCTTAAAATACTTAAAATTGCTTAAAGACCTTGCCCACAAAATACATGTGACATGGCTTAATGGGTTACTCAAACCTGGCCCAGGACTCAGTTAACTTGGGCTTTTCTCAAAATGAGATTCAGGATTTATCCTTGCTAGACTCTACCATTTTGGATCAACTTTAACATTTTTTTTTTTTTTAAAGTATGTCTGTTTACTGCCATGGAAAATGAGATTATATTAAAATTCAAAGACAAACCTTTATAGAGAGTGGAAAAACCCACAGGTAAGTTCTGGTCCTAGACACTAATCACCACTAACTTAGGCCCATTCATATTTATATTTACAGCAGAGAGAAATACACAAGCCACAATCAGATTGATATATTTGTTGCTACATACACAGGCATCAATAACTGGCTTCTCATTATCTTGATATATCATTCTGTTACTGCAGCAGATTCAACGATGCCTCTCGCAAAGCTGTTCTTAATTCTTTGTTGATGGATTATTCACTATTTATTAGATACATTCTTTGCGTAAAGTACCATACCAGGTGTTTTGGTGATAAAAAAATATTTAAAATATAGTTTACCTACTTTTGAAAACCTATAGCCTAGCTAAGAAGGCAAGAAACACAGTGTGGGACATATAATTTTATTCATTCCATAATCGACTCTCTGTACTTTGTTGGAAATTGGAAAGCAAAGGTGACTGTAATAGGATCTCTTTCCTGGAGATTCACAGTGACTACCAATGATGATGATGACCATTTCAGACAGTTCTTGAGGTGATATTCTAGGAGCACATGTTGATTCTATTGAGATTCTATTGAGAAATTCAGCGGTGGCTATCTGAGTGGGCATTTTCCCTCAGGAGATTTTGCCTTTTGGCCAAGATAGGAAGCTGTGTGGGCAAAGGTCCAGAGATGGACTGCCTTGATCCGGGAAGGGCAACGCATAAAATTAAATCTGCATTTCTCCTATAGGCTGGGAGTTCTTAGTCTTAAGTCTTTTGGAGAAAACATTCACGGGCTTCAGAGGCCAATGAATACCCTAAGATTATAAGTGAAATCTGCGTTTCTGTAAATAAGGGTATTTTCCTGTGGTCTACCATCCAAAGAAGATTAAGAAGGCTTACCACAGAAGTTGAGGAGACATGAAGGATTTCCAGTAGGGGTCCATTTTGCAGGGGAGAGCTATCACTCTTGCTGTGGTGTGGAGGACGGGTTTGTGATATGGGAATGTCCAGGTGTAGAGTTGGGACGGCTTTCACCATGTCTGTAACTCATTCAGATGGCAAATACTTTTTAATCACTTTACTGTGTGTCTGGCTGCTGAACATGAGCTGGTTGACCATGCTAAGTAAGGGGCCACAGTCCCTGCCGTGGTGGGGGTTATGGTGCATGGGGTAATAATAATGAAACAGAGCACAACAAAATGCCGATTCATAGCACCAACATTTATTTAAGCCCTGGTTTATTCAACCGTTGTTTCTAGAGTAGGCTCTCTTCAAGGTGCTGGGGAATGAAGCTTACATTTTAGTTGGGAAGTTATATAATAAAATAAATTAAAATTTGGTTTGATGTCGGGTCGTGATGTGTTACGAGGGCATAAGCTGGTGGAAGAGGGTGGAAGTCCTAGAAAGACTACTTTAGCCAGGTCAGAAATGACACTTGAGAAGGTAGGGAACTGCATGGAGTTGGGAGCAAGTCAGGGAGAAGGGCTTGGAGACATGGAGGGGCTTGGTGTTTGTGGGGCAGCTGCAAGTCAGCGTTTGCAGCTCAGTGGTCAGGGAAGGAGTGTGAGGACTCAGTCCCTGTTGTAGTGACGGGCAGGACATGCATCATGCTGGGTTTTCTTGAATTTTATTCTTGATATGGTAGGAAGCTGCCAAGGATTTTATATAGGGGAGTGTGACTCTGACTCTGTGTGTGTGTTTAATGTAGCACCAAGCAATTAATGCAATTCTAACACCATCTACCTGGATTGTATTAGACCCTGTAGGTTAAGGGCTCAGTCTTACAAGACTGCCCTTACTCCAGATACCAATCACAAGCCCAGGTTTTCACTTGTGCTTCTAACTATAAACTAGCCATAAATCAGAGGTTCCCATGAACCCCTTGTTGGGTTTGATTGAGAGTTGTTCACAGAACTCAGAGAAATATTTTATTTACTAGATCACCATGTTTTTTGTTTTGTTTTGTTTTTAATAAAGCAATATGAATCAGGAATAGCCAGGTGGAAGAAATGCTTAGGGGAAGGCAGGGGGAAAGGGGCTGAAGCTTCCATGTCCTCTCCAGGTATGCCATTTCTCCAGCAACTCCCCGTATTCACCAACCCGGAAGCTCTCTGAACCCTGTCCTTTTGGATTTTTATGGAGGCTTCATTAAGTAAGTGGGATTGATTAAATTGCTGGCCAGTGGTGACCGATTCAGCCTCCAGCCCCTTTTCCCTGGAGGCGGGAGGTGGGGTGGCAGGAGACTGAAAGTTCTAACTTTCCATTTTGGATGGTTTCCCTGGCAACCAGCCTTCATTCTTAGGTGGGATCCAAAAGTTATCTCTTTAATGTATAAGATACACCTTTGTTGCTCTCCTATCAGTTGGGAAATTCCAAGGGTTTCAGAAGCTCTGTGCAAGAAATGGGACAAAGACCAAATATATATTCTTATTAGAAATCATAGTATCACAGGGAGTGAAAAGATGGCTGTTTCACTGGGGAGAGTTCAGGGTGTGTGTAATCTAGCTGTTGGAGGTAAGCAACGCTCCCTGGAGAAAATTAAGCTCAGGCTGTGACTGTAGGTTAAGTTGGAGTTACTCTAGGGCCAGGCAGAGGGAAGAGCCTGCTTGAATGCCTTGGTTGGATCCTAGGGCCATAGGACCAAAATAGGAATGCAGGAATAGAAGCAGGTTTTTTGGGAAAGATACTGAGTTTAGTTTTGTGCACATTAAGTTTCAGGTTTCTTTGGGTCATTCAAGAGGAGCTGCAAAGTGGGTAATTTGAATCCACATCTGAAGTCCAGGAGAGGGATATAGGTTGGCAGTTGAGTGTGGTCATACACGGGGCCAAGATTCCCACAAAGAAAACGTCCACTAAGGATGACAGAAGGCTGACGGCAGAGCTCTGAGGAACGGTGACATTTAGGAGCCTGGTAGAGGAAGAAAATACTGCAAAGGAAACAGGTGTAGAGTAGTGTCAGACAGATGATAATCCAGTATCTAACTAGGTGTCAGGAGAAGTGGTGAAGACTTGTGCTGTAGGAATTCAAAGTTGAACCAGTGTGAGTTGGAACACTTAGGACAAGCCTTATGGAAGATGGGGAACTACAGCTTAGTTTTCTGTGATAGGTGAGATGTGATGGCTGAAGGGAAGCAGAGACAGCAGAGATGGTGGTATGAGTAATTTCTCAGAGATGGAGTTGATAAAATTTTCCTCAGGGAGCTATAGAGACAACAATACTGGTTGGAGCAGGGAATTCAAGAATTTGAGCTTAATTCTATATGTTGATGATTTTAAAATTTCGTTTTCCTGATTTATTAGAATTAAATTAAAGAATCAAAGGCACAAGTTTGAGAGTTCGTTTATGTGTGTTTTCTAGAAAAGACAGTTTCAGAGTCTTCTCTATATTATCAAACATGTCCCCGAGGCTCCCCAAAGGGTAGTGACCCTCACATATACATAATGAGAAGTTATTGAAAGGTGAAAGTTATATTTTATGACCATTCTTTTGACAGTGGCAGGCAGGCTGAGTTTGAGGACTTGTGAGAGGCAGGAGACTACTTTTAGTAATTCAGATGTAGGGTTATTTATGTCTTAGGCAAGAATGACGAAAACAAGGAACGCAAAGGAAGATAGGCATAGCGTTTTGAAGAAATAACTGATATAATTTGGTGATGGATTAGATGGAAGAGTTTCATTTAGCACTTGTTCATCAAGGACCTAAACGTGTGTCAGTTAAAACTGGGAGCAAATGAGACATGATCCCTGCCTTCCTGGAACTCACTGTTTATTAGGGGGGACATATATTTGTCAATAATCACTCAAGTATAGGACTGGAAATTGTGGTAAGCGTCATCAAGAAAAAAATATAAGGCCCTCTGGGTGCATATAACTTTGGGGATTTGATTTGGGGATTAGAATCGCACGAGGTTATCCTACTGGCACTTAATTACCCCCCATCTCTAGGGTGTGGACATCTGTTGGTTCTTTTCACTTAGCTTTGCAAAAATGTTTCTTTTAGAAACCAAAAGCTTTAAAAAATTAAAAAAAAATTCTTGACTCATCACGTGAATGCCTTTGGATTGGCTGGTACCATGATTTATGGTTGGAAAACGAACAGTATTTCATTATGTTGAGCTTTAAACTCTTCCTTTGATCAATGAAAATCTTGATAAATGCACTTTGTTATGCTCTGTTGTGATTTGGTCTAAGAGAGTCCACTCTCTAGACCCAATATGAATACCTTCAGACTTCTCTCTTCATCATATTGAATATATAATATCAGTAGGCACCCACTGGGAAATATTTAGTAGTCCATGGGTATAATGAAAAGGGAACTAAATCTAGTCGGTTGAGTTTCCAGTTTCCATAGCTGCAGTGGTGTTGTCTCTCATTTTCTGATCTCACGTTTCTGCCCTTCTTTTCTCTGCCGTCATCACTCTGTTCCTAAGCACTTGCGTGCCTCCGAACTGTGTTGTGTTCAGTCGCTGACAGTGCATCCCTCTATTTTGCCCTTAAGCTTCTGCCTTACTTCTTTTTAGAGAATCTTTAGACATACCTGGAAGGCTGAAGAACATTTAACTTGTGCCCACGATGAGAAACTATTGAGGTTTCCTGACAATTCAGTGAGAAAGGGATAAGAATTTTATAAAGACAGACATCTTTTAGCAAGTTGGCTAAAGAATTAAATTTTTCAGCTATAATAATGAGATAAGGGAGGCAGAACTTGAATACATTTAGCTCATGAAAATGAGAGTAATTAATTTTGGTTTTATAAAAATAAGGAGAAGTGCTGTGAAGTGTGTAAATCTGGCGATTCACAGACATGTACCTCTGGGGATAAAAATACATTATATGTTTATAAAGAATAAAATAATTAAAAAAAAAGAAAAAAATACATTAAAAAACAAGGATTTCTGGCTAAGGAAGAATTTCACTGACAGTTAAACATTAATATTCAATTAATAAGAGCTTTTACAAATAGAATCTACTTTATTACTAAAATATATTCAAGAAGAATACATTCTTAAATAAAATCATAACAATTCTTCATAAAAAAAAATAAGGAGAAACCCAAGGGCCTCTGAGGCTGACTGAGGGGAAGAAAGATTGCCTTAAACATGGTATAAAGCATTTCCTACCACAGAAGCATGAAGCCAAGAGTGCCATGTCTTTGATAGATGCGATTGGGCAAGGCCAGGGTGAGGGAGGCGGGAAAAGATTAGTCTGGGACCTCTAATGAGGCTCTTCCCTGGGCGCTGATCTAACCGCAGGTCAGTGCCTGGCCTACCCTTGTGGCTTGGTCTGAGTCCAGGCACAGACACCTCCCACTCTGTTCCTTTCCACTACAGATCTTGAGGCCACGTTAGTCTGCGTACTGGGGACACAGATCTCTGTCTGGAGGCAGTTGTACCAAATTACTTTGGCCTAATGGATATTCCAGAAAACCTGAACCTATTCCAAGGCGCCACAGTGCTTTGCAGACCATGAGAAGATTTCACTTGCCTTTTAGGCTGATCTGGATTATATTTTTCATGACATCCCCGTTTAGGAGCGTTCATAGAGCAGGGTTGGGCCAAAACAATAACCGAAAATGTTACATATATGATTTTCCAAGTTGGATAAAAAAATGGGCAGGAAATATGGCCTGAGTAGTTTTCTCTCTTCTTTTTGGAGGCCTTCTGGTTTTATGTGCTATGTCTGCAGTGGATTTTCCATATTCCCGGGACATCTCAAAAATAGAGTGTACATGGAAGACATTTTGCAGATAGCATATATCTCTGTTAGATATGGGGAAAATGAGCTTTTGCAATTAAACTTTTACCAGTACTTTTAAAAACAATATTTACATATTCCACTTATATTGTAAAAATGATCACTTTATTGATTCATTGGTTAATTCATTTAATATCAATATTTATCGAGTCTCTATTTTGGATGAGGTACTATACTATAAACAATTGGGGTTCCAAAGATGAATAAGACATGAACAACTTAGCAGCAATGGAGACACACAAATGTACAACTGCAGGGGTAAGAACGGTTGGTAAGAGAGGTGACCTTAAGATGCAGTGATTAGGGGCGCCTGGGTGGCTCAGTGGGTTAAAGCCTCTGCCTTCGGCTCAGGTCATGGTCCGAGGGTCCTGGGATCGAGTCCCACATCGGGCTCTCTGCTCGGCGGGGAGTCTGCTTCCTCCTCTCTCTCTGCCTGCCTCTCTGCCTACTTGTGATCTCTGTCTGTCAAATAAATTAATAAAATCTTTTATAAAAAAAGATGCAGTGATTACCTCAAACACATTTGGATGACTGCTATTAAAAAAGCAAAACAAAACAAAACAGAAAGAAAACATCTGTTGGGAAGGATACAGAGAAATTGGAATCTTGGTGCATTGTTGGTAGGAATGCAAAATAGTGCCATCAGCATGGGGAAAAAATATGGCGGTTCTACACAAAATTAAAAATAGAATTACTATATGATCCAACAGTCCCAATTCTGGGTATATATCCAGATGAGTTGAAATCAGGCTTTTGCAGAGAGATTTGAACATCCGTGTTAATAGCAACATTATTCAAAATATGGAAGCTGCCCAAATGTCCATTGTCTTTTGGTGGATGAGTAGATAAACAAAATATGGTATAAATGTATGATGGAATATTGTTCAGCCTCAAGAAGAAAGGAAATTCTGACATATACTACAGCATGGCTGAACCTTGAGGACGTTATGCTAAGTGAAATAAACCGCTTACAAAAAGACAACTAGTATATGATTCCACATATATGAATTATCTAGAGTAGTCAAATGCATAGAGATTAAAAGTAGATGGTGGTTGCCAGGACCGGGGGGGAGCAGTAAATGGGGAATTGCTGAATGCGTGTGAAGTTTCAGTTTTGTGAGATGGAAAAGCTCTGGAGATTGGTTACCACTGATGTGAATAACCTAATGTTATTGAACTCTACACTAAAAAATTGTTAAGATGATAAATTTTTATGTTACATTTATCCTACCACTGTTTAAAGGTTTGCAGTATTTTATTATGCAGTGATGGATGGAAGTTGCCCAATACTTTGGAACTTTTGTCCATGTATCTATTATTCATTCTTCCCTTCCTTCATTCAGCAAATGTGTATGGAATGTTTGCTGTGGGCTGGGCCCTGAGCTGGGTATGGAGGCTGTAGTACATAAGATTTATAAGGCCTCGAAACTGTCAGTGTCCAGCTTGCTAACCACACTGCCCCTGAAAAGGCACGAGCTTCTATAGTTAAATATTCACAGCAGCTTCCTACTGATTTGAATCATGCATAAGATGTTAGTAAACGAGCAGGTTGATTGGGAGAGGGGCGCTCAACAGCATTGTGATTAAATGGAAGGGGATAGGCGGAAGACTATGAACTAGAACCGAAAACAGCAAACCTGTGCTCTCTAAAGGTATTAAAAAATAAAGAACTTGCATTTGAGGCTGCCAGACTAAGAGCTGTGTCATTCAGAATGGAAAAAATTGGCCAAGTCAGATGCGCCCAATGCAAGGAGCTGGTATTTTGTGAGTTTTATGTCAAGTATTGTTTAAGAACCAATGCCACAAAATTGTGGACAATATCAATAAGTGATCAGGGCAGGAAAGGATCATAAAATTTGAGCTAAAAGGAAAGACAGGCTTGTGAAAGGGAGGGCCAGTGAGAAAGTCAATGTGGTCTGCTTATTTGGGTGGGAAATAGAGGCAGGGAGCATGAGTTTCTTTAATCAGAGCCCTGGAAGCTCTGTCTTCAATTCATTTTATCTCATCTTAGGTTACTTTTTAAAAAAATTTTTTTAAATTATTTTTTTTAGATTTTATTTATTTGTTTGAGAAAGAGAGAGAGTATGAGCAGAGGGAAGGGCATGGGGACAAGCAGACTTCATGCTGAGTGAGGAGCCCAGCAATGGGGCTGGATCCCAGGATCCTGAGATCATGACCTGAGTCAAAATCAGGGGCTGAGCAGCCCAGGTGTCCCAGCTTCCCCCCCCCCCCCCCCCCCAGCTTTGGTAATCTTATAGAAACCTTCGCTCCATCTATCCTTCCAATATCTTTCAACTTTTCTTTTTTCCTATACATTCTGAAACATTCGATGAGTTCATTTAAATACATTATTGAGTGCCAGCTATATACCAGTCACTGTGGTGGGCTCTGACCATACACCCTCAACTGCTCTCCTCCATACTCTCCTCCACTGCTTTTATTCGGTCACACATGCCTAGTAAATCCTGGATTGATCTAAGCTCTGATCCTATACCTGGTTAAATGAGGGATGCAAACTTCATCTCATCTGCTCCTTTTCTTAGCTCTTTTCTCTCTGTCTTCTTCAAGGTATCTTTGTTGAGGCTGTTCCTTCTGTGTCTTTAATCCCAACTGCTATACTTCCCTTGACTTTGTTCTGTTCTGCCCTTCTCTGTACCCCCAGTTCTTCCCTCTATATTGCTCATTCCCTTCAGTCTAGATAAGGCTTCTGCTTCCATTCTGAAAATCTTTTTTTTTTTAAATCTTTATATTTTTTAGTGAGCACCCCACCCCATCTCTTCTCTACCTATTCTCATCTAAGTTCTCAAAGGAATGGTCTTCACTCATTTTCATGTCCTCCTACTCTGTTCTCTGTTCCACCTGCTGGCTTTCGACCTGTGTTTGTGTACCTCTACTGAAGCTCCTTGCTAAGGTTCCTCTTTGTCAAATCCTACTACATTTCATCAGTCCTTGCTTTAGTGGATTTCTCTGCTCCATTTGGCACCGTTGATCACTCTTCCTTCTGAAAGCTTTCTACTTCCTTAAAACTTTTTACTTCTCCATCTCCTTGGTTCTCCCAGAACTTACTGTTAATTCTTAGGTTTCTTTCTGGGATATGCTTCCTCTATGAACATTTTAAAGGTTGGAGTAATCATCTGTGTTTCTCTGCTCCTCTTAATCTACATGCACTTAAAGAAGAGTATTGAGTATCGGATGGCACTCTTAAGTTACAGTCAAGTTATAAAAACTGATTTCCAGGGTTACATGGTAACAATGACATAAACATTTGAATTGTTATATTTCTATACATGTTCCATGTTGTTCATCAGTTCATTTGAGTTTCAAATGCCCCAGCTGCTTTATGCTTGTCTCTATTTCCTAAAGATCCTTAGTGTGTCTAGAATTAGAATGAGCATTGGTTTCTTATCGTTCTGCATTAATTGTGAATTCCTGGAAAAAAAGGAATAAATCTATTAAAAACCAGTTAATTTCATTTTGTCATTTTCTAGATAATATATTCTAGTGTAGGCAGTCCATTTCTTAAGCAAGTTTGCAATAAACAATTTCCCCTCAAGGTTAATATAATAGGCAAACACCTTTTGCTATAACAGCTGGCAAGAGGTAATGAAAGATTAGCTTACATTATGATTCATTATTTCAAAATGTCAGAATAAAGTGGATCTGCTCCATCCCCCAAGCCTCTTTAGAAGAGTGTACATGTTTTGCTTTTCTAATGTTAATAGATTCACTGTTTTTATTTTCTCCTATTTCTTGTTTTCTAGGCCAAATTCAGACAGTCGACGCCAGGGTGGCAGAGAGAGATTGGCCAGTACCAGTGACAAAGGAAGCATGGCCATGGAGTCTGCCAAGGAGACCCGCTACTGTGCAGTGTGCAATGACTATGCCTCGGGCTACCATTATGGAGTCTGGTCCTGTGAAGGCTGTAAGGCCTTCTTCAAGAGAAGTATTCAAGGTAATAGCGTGTTAAAAATAACTTATGCCACCTTTAATTCTGAGGGGAAGCAACTGAAGAAAGAAGGCATATAGGAGCAACCATTTGTAAAAGAAAACACTAATACTTGGTAGGTCTGCTAGTATCTTTGGTAGAAACATGGAGGGAAAAAAGTTCTCAGGAGAAAGAGTTGACAAAGCCCAGGACAGTTGTGGCTGAGTAATTATGCTTTCTCCACTGGCAAGATCCAAGCAGTCCTGAGTAACTCTGTGGGAAGAGGACTTCAGTAGCTGAGTCTCGAGAGGTCTGTGCCCTGATTAGGGATGGCAGGTGGATATTCATGTGTTGCAGACACCTAGGCTTATATGATACAGTGTAATACAGTGTAATTGCCCAAAGATGATTACCTCTCCACCTTGGCTGTTTCCAGATATGCATTCTGTTCTGCTCTTTGCTCTAGAGCACCAGTTCTTTCTATCAGTTCTAACTTGACTGGTTCTTCTCTTGCTCTGACTTGTTGCTAAAATGAAAAGACTCAATGGCTGGTGACCTGTAAGAAGTGCATGTTTTCAGTATAAGCAGTTACTAAGTATTGACTTGTAACATTTCATTCACCTGTGTGCCTTGATCCTCTTTTGTGTGTGGCTTACCAAGGGCAGCTTCTCCCTTCAACCGCTAGCTACAATTTATTTCTACTCCAAGAATGTCTATATTGTTGCATTTTAGGGGATGCCCTGGGGAAACATCAATCATTTCTACTACCTAAACTATCTATGCTAAAGATCCTTTGTCTGACAGGAGTTTAGGTTGGGTGAATTCACTTTGTCTTGGTCCATTTAAAAAATTTATTTATCTTGGTCCATTTTAAAAGCAGTCTTTTGGACATTAATTGCTTTCAACATCTTTTAGAAGTCTTCTGTAAGATTTGCACTTTTTTTGTTGGATTTTTAAATAAAATTAATGATATTCTCTGATAGTAAATTTTTATTCTATACATATATATGTACACACACAAAGAAATAGAAATATAAATAAATATACACATGGATATGTATATATAGACATATCTGCATGTTAAAGCAACATAGATTATTTGATTTTGCCAGATGATACTATCTTAATTTAGAAAGATGGTATTTCTATTTGGTTTTGGTTAGCATAAGCCCTGAAAAGTCTCTCAACAACTGTCTTCACTTGTGATATTTCTTTTATTTACTTTTATGTATTCTAAAGTAGCATTATTTTCACCGGCCATTTTCTCTGGTATTGACAAATCATCTTACAGAGGTAGATTTAGTGAACAGGTTCAACTATAAACTCTCACAAGTCACTTATCTGAGATTGAGTTCTCTCATCTGTAAAAATGATTGAGAGCAGTGTTCAGCAACAATTTTTTTTTTTTTTTTGAAAAGGCCAGACAGTAACTGTTTTAGGCTTTATAGTCTTAGTTGCAACTACTCAGCCCTGAGATTGTGGCCTATAAGGAGCCATAGACAATATATAAGTAGGTGGGTGTGTACCAATAAAACTTTATATACAAAAACAGACTAGAACTGACCAGAAATGGCCTGCAAGCCATAATTTGCTGACCCTTGATTTAATGTATATAAAGGGAATAGATTGTTTCTAAATCTAAACTTTTGATAATTCATGTTTATTAAAAACTTACTCTGTACCTGTGTAAGATGTTAAAAGAGAAAATATGTGTAAGATATAATCTGTAATCTCATGAAATTTACAATTTATTTGGGAAATTTACTGGTGAGGCAGAGGTACTTGTTCTTATGATACAATTAGAGAGTAAGTCAGTATAGATAAAGTGCTATTATATGAGGAAAATATTAGATGAGTATAAGAAAATAAATTTTTTAGTTATGAAAGTCAAATTACTAAGATTAAAGATAGAAAGGACCTTTCTTCAAGGAATAATACCAATATTTTCACAAATAATATTACCAATATTTTCACAAATAGTGAAGGAAATGTGAGCTAATAAAAATATTTTATGGGTATGGCATTATCTCAAGTTCAAATATTTAAAAACTTTCTATTTATTTTTTGATGGTTAAAATATATATCTTATCTTCATCTTGTATATACAGACCAAATAGTAGGATTTCATTGCACTGTAAATTATATTATCTAAAATTTTACTGTATATAAGTTGTATAAACTACAATTTCCGCCTGGCTTCAGAAACTTCTTATCATGGTATGAAGTCACTTATATAAGCTCTGTTAAATGAGATGATTATTGAGTCCACAGTTTTGGAAAAAGCATAGAAATGAGGCAGAGATATTAACTTTTAGAGATAGGGAGAGACCTTAAAAATAATTGTTTTCTTAGTTCACTCATTTATTCATTGATTGCCTCTACTAGGCAAAGCACTGTGAAAGGCCCTGGACTCATAGCCTTAAAAGATAGTGGGAGAGTCGTACAAATAAACTGGCAACTAAGTGACAGTGTGACAAGTGCCAAGATGAAGGTGAGTGGAGGGTGTTATATAGGAGTTCAGACCTCACTCAGTCCTGGTGGGGCTTGAGTCAGGCTCTGAGAAGGTTCCCTGATTCAAAATTAGGTCTGGAGGATGAGCTGAATGAGCAGAATGAAAGAGGTCTGGATGGAAGTTCATAGGAATGAGCACATGAGCAAAGACCTGGAGATGAAAGGGAAGTTGGGGAGTTCTGTGAATAGAAATTAACAAAATTAATTGACCATTAGATCAAACAAAGACATTCTTGGCCATGTATTTATTCTTAGATTATGTAAAAATAATGTAGTTTATTTCCTTTTTACTTGAATGGCATTTCAATGTATTTGGTTTGTTTGTGCATATAAAAAGGAAATACCAGAGCAAGTTTAGTGGTTTCTTGTCCCATTTTCTCATGATAGTCTTGATAACATGCATCTAAAAAGTTTTACTGAACTTCTTTGGCTCTTTAAAAGTCACACTGACCCTCAAACCTATTTAAGGACAGTGAAGGGTCTGACATGTGGGTAGAAACTTCTGAAGATGCTGCAGCTGTCCCTGTTTTTCTTGTTATTTAAGAAGAGAGCTAGAAATGAGTATCCATCAGATTACTCTAGTGCTCTAAGTGTTTTAGTTGAAGAGGTAAAGTGTTTGATTTGAAAGCATACAAATTTTCATCCACTACTTAGTGTATAAACTTGATTACTCAAGAAATTGAGTAATGGCCTTCATTGTTGAACATATTCTTTTTTTTTTTTTTAAGGCAAAGTCAAGGATGCTATTTAAGGGAGGGGTAAAATGGTATAGTACATGGACTTGTTAATCATTGCAGATGGAGAAGCAGTGTTTCTGTTTTTTTACAATTTAATTTTTTTCAGTGTCCCCAAATTCATTGTTTAAGCACCATACCCAGTGCTCTATGCAATGCGTGTCTTCCTTAAGCCGTGTTTTTAAAGATGTGTTGCAGAGACTTTGGGTGAGTTATATAAACAGGTTTGTTTCAATAAACAGCTTAACAGCCAGATACCACCTTTGAGCATAAGTCCAATGAAAAAAAGACCCCTCTGAGCTCCCTGCTTCTCTGACATTGCTATTTCAAATGGTCATGAGGTACAGTGGAGTCCCAAACCTATCTGTATACCACTAGCTATGCTGCCATTTCATATTATCTCTCTCAGATGCACAAAGAAGATAATTAACATTAGATCAAACAGACATGGCCCAGACAGGTGTTTACTTAAAGGTTAGTTAAGACCAGAAGGCCATCAGGGTGGTATCACGGTAGAGTCTGGTTGTGGTTCAAAGCAGTGAGGCATTGGGTCCAGGATAACTGGATAGGATAACTGACAAGCTTTGACCATGAGCCCTTGGAAAGCATCAGGGGTGGGGTGGTTGGGAGTGAGACATTCAGCACCCTGGATAGCTCCCACAACAGCTGCGAGGGTAAGCACAGCCTGACTTTCTGAAGAACCTTGGCTCATTTACTTGGCTCCTTCCATTTTGTAGAGCTGTGTTAAGAAAGAACTTAGACCTTTTGTGCTTAGGAACTCACCCTTGTTTTTCCAAGATGGCTTAGCTTTTACATTTAGTTTCACATTTCTAATCACCTTCTGGCTTGACACATGTACCCATGCCTAGAAAAGGCCAGCAGATGGGGGGGGAAAGCGGTGGCTGCTCTCTCATTGTCTATTTCATCTCTGGAATTCTTTCAGAGATACGGCTCAAAGTTGAGGTCTTGACAATATATGCACAGAAAAATATGAAATTTTGATCTCCATGTTCCACACTTGCCCCTCTACCATCTAGTCTCCATGCAACAACAGGAGAAATCTTTTACAATATATTCATCAGGTCATATAACCTTCCCCTTAAGACATACTGTACTTCAAGTCCAGATTCCCTCCTATGGCTTATAATACTCTATAGTCTCTTAGTCCTGCTTCTTCCCCCCCCTGTTCATTATAATCCAACCACACTGGCCTTCTTTCTCTTCCTCCAACACACAAGCCATGTTCCTTCCTCAGGATCTCAGCACATTTTTACCTTTGCTTGCAACACCCACATCTTTACTTGGCTGGCTCCTTGTCATTCAGATCTCTGTCCAAGATCACTTTCTCAGAGAAAAAGATCATGTCATGTCATGTCATGATCATGTCAGTATATTCAGAGAAGTCTTGCATGATTACCCTGGCCAAAGTGATCCTACAAATTTTTCCACTTAGGGTTCTCCCCCCCCACTCCATTACCCTTATTTTTTGTTAAGGCCCTTAAACCCTTAAAGAAGTTCTCTTAATTATTCATTCAGCTGATGACTGTCAATCTGTACCAGATGTTTCTTCCCCATATTCCTGCCAGAACTTGGATGTAAGCTCAGTGAAAGCTGACTTTAGGTCTGGTCTGCCCTGTTGCTCCAGTGCCTCTAGTGGTGTTGGGCACATCTCTGTTAGATAGATTAGGACAAGAAGTTGAAAGAATGGTAAATAAGATCTGCTAGAGGACTGCAGAGAAGGAAGAAATTTCACTGGGTAGGCCTGGCAGGAGACACACTAATGCAAGTGGTAAATCTGACATAGGCCTAGAAAGAAATGAAGGATTTTCATAGACAGCCAGCAGTTTGGAAAATAATTACAGAAATGTGAAATAGCATAAACCAAGAAAAGCTCAGGGAAAATGGGGTAAATAAGCTTTAAGAGAACAGAGGGCTCATTGTGCTCTCTCTGCCTCTTTACTTTTCCTCACCCGCTTTTTAAAAGTAGGCATTCCCCAGCATCTACAATCTCTTCTCCTCTCATTTCCCAGTCCTTTTCTCCCACCAGTTTCCTAGGTGGTCTCATGCATATCTGTTTATGGGTTGAATTGTGCTTCCCCCAAAGCCATGTTGAAGTCCTAACACCCTTAATACCTTGGTGTTTCTGAAGAAGTCACTGTAGATATAATTAGCCGAAGTCATATTGGAGTAGGGAGGACCCTTGATCCAACAGGACTAGTGTTCTTTTAAGAAGGACATTTGGATATAGAGACAGAGAGGAGAAGGCCATGAGACCAAAGAGAGAGATAAGAGTGATGCATCTACATGGCAAAGAGCACCAAAGACTGCGGGCAGAAACAAGAAGCTAGAAAGAGGCAAGAAAGTCGTGTTTCCCACAGCTTTCAGAGAGCGAGTAGCCCTGCTGACAACTTGATTTCAGACTTTCAGCCTCCAGAACTATGAGACAATACCTTATGTTATGTTAAGTTACTCGTTTGTGTTTCTTTGTCATGGAAGCCCTAGGGAAACAGTATTTAAGACCTAAAGTGTCACAACTATGCAGATTATCTCCCACATCAAGCTCTGCCTCAACCTGGCTTCTTAGTGACACCCCTGTGTCTTCATCTGACACCAGGCGCTCCTCCTGGTGAACGCTGATATCTGTCCCCTCAGGCACCCACCCTGAAAACCTTAGGGTCAGCTGTCTTCATCTTCTCACCCCTGACATTTCCCATCAGAACTGTTGTGGAGACCACTTCTTTAACGTGCATTCATCTGATTCTCACTAATTTTCCCTGGGATCGCTGCAATAATTTAATGTTTCCTTTTGCCTTCTCCTTCACTTAAACCATTTGCTTCATTTGGTTTTCCAAGCCATTCTGCACACTGCCAGTCTCCCAATGTTCTTAAGGCAAATCCCAATCACGTCAGTACCTTGTACGGAACACTTTAATGACTTCCATGGCTCATGGAAGAGCCCTGAGACCACCACTGAAGGATTTCCAAGTCACTGTTTGTACTTTCGAAGTAAACATTTTATATCAGACTACTTGTTATTACTAAAACAGGAGCATTCCATTTCCCTGCTGGGAATTACTTTCAAACCTGCCTGTAAAGTCTCTTTCTATTCTAGTCAAAAGTTACTCTTATCAAACTTTCTCTGATGTTAATGCAGGGGCCACTCCACTCTCTAGTGGCCCTCTGTGTCTGGGACTGCAAGTGTCTGTGTAGACAGATGGTTCTTTCCCTTACTGAATGTGAGCACCTCACAGGTAAGGCCCAAATCAAGGCTTCATATGGCAGGAGTCACTCGGTGAATCAACAAAAGTATGACATGAAGGTTAGGATCAGTTTGTGGGCCTCAGGCAACACAAAACCATTACGTTTTTTGTTGTTTTTTTTCAGTCATGGGAGAGATAGGACAGAACACACTTTAATGAAGATTAACCTGCTAGAGGCATATAGGAGAGACAACAAAGAGAGAGAGAGAGGAAGCATATAGGCTAAGGTGGTTGGTATACCAGTTGTCTGGACAGGCTAAAAGTCCGGTCTTGTGGGTATTTGTGAAATGAGGATAAAAAGGGAATCGACTGAAGGATATTATAATGAAAGAATCTAGATTGTTTTAAGGTGATTCAGGATAGGACGTTTGGGAGGGAAAGAAGTTAAGAGGTTCACACACAGGGAAAATAATGGTGTCATTACCTGAACTGAGAACAGCAAGAGAAAGGGCAATCAGAGAGAGGTTGTGATAAGTTCAATTCCAGATGCTGAGTTTGACGTGGTAACTGGGTGTCTAGACAGAATTACCCAGCAGCTACAGAGAGAGAATCCGCCCTCTGCAGGGGTGGGGATTTGAATCAGTTCCCTCCATTAATATTGAGGAAACTTGGTGAAGAGAACGGCTAACTACTTCCTGAAGGTTGCCCATTATTAATAGTGGGGAAGTAACTCCAGAAACTTCCTCTTGATTCTCATAATAATGTATTATGAGTTCCCTGCATCTTACCAAAACCTTGTAAGAAACACTCTCATTATTAAAATTGTATGTTTGAGGCCCTTCTAAAGAAGAAAATCACAAATTAGCCCAACGGGCCAAATGCTACTCTCTAGGAGCTTACAATTTAAAAGAGAACATGCTGGTTCCGTCACATAGAGCTGTACAAATAATAAACAGCAGGAACAAATAGAAGCATTTTTATGACTTTCAAATAAAAAACAGGTGGGTTTTTTCCCCCAAATTATTTATACTGTGGAAGTCCACAAGCATCTTTTCTGACCCAGAGCTTGCCTAATCCTTCCATTATTTCTACTGCTAATTCTTTTTTTTAAAGAACTTTTATTTATTTGACAGAGAGAGAGCACAATCAGGGGGAGGGCAGGCAGAGGGAGAGGGAGCAGCAGGCTTCCTGTTGAGCAAGGAGCCTGATGCAGGACTCCATCCCAGTACCCCAGGACCATGACCTGAGCCGAAGGCAGATGCTTAATTGACTGAGCCACCCAGGTGCCCCTCTACTTCTAGTTTTTATGTTCTATCTTGTAGTCACATGCATGTTGTACAGCAGAGAAATAAGGCCAGTGAGGAGGAAGAGCAGAAGAGTTTCAGTGCGTACACATATGAGTATCATATAATTTTCAAATTAAAGCATTTGTAATGAAACTTTTTGAAAGAAAGGTCTTACCCCCAGGTAATGGTAAATTTGCTAGATGTTGGGCTCCTGGTTCTCCTCAGACAAAAAAAGAAAGGCACAACCCTGAAGTTCAAGACCTGAAAACTTCCTTCCATGTAAGAATGTCTTTCTTCTTACCAGTTTTATGTGCTCGTTACTCTAATGCTATAGTATGAAATTAGATGTGTGCGTGCATGTGCACGCATGTCTTGGAAGAAGGGCTTAGAAAAGCAAAATCATAGCCATTTTACCTGTGAAATGATAGTGGCTCTTCCTTTTTTTCTTTTGGCAAAGTAATCGTTATCTTGGAGATAATTAAGACAAAATGCATTTGACAAATGAAATCAGTATAGAACCCCTATTTCTTGGCAGCTCTTGTGGACACAGCTGAAGCTCTCAGAGGTCTTTAAAAACCATGGCAACAAATGCCTTTGAAGGGTAGGCAAAGGTTCCAAATGTTTTTAATCGCTGGTGTTTTTTATACTACCACTTCAAGCATTCTTCTCAATTTTTTGTTCATCTGATTGAAATTAAATTTCCAATTTCCCTACTAAGTGGTTCTGTCCTGGCGATGGCGTTGACTATTTCCATTAAAGTGGTAGAGTTTGTGCCCATGTACAGTGGTTAAGCATATCAATAATTCCATTAGAAAGCCCTATTTCGCACAAAATTTTGCGCAAAATTATAGATAGCCTTTAATTGGCACATTTTCAAAGGGCATCAACTGGCTCTCACAGTTATGTGCTGACGTTGTTCATTCAAAACCTATCAATGGTGGCCTATGGCCCAATTCTGCTCAAATTTCTCTTTCCTTCATAGAAAGCTGCTGTCAATACCTTTAAAGAGAATGGCCTGTTTTTCTTTTTTTTTTTTTTAAGTTTTTATTTATTTATTTAACTTACAGAGATCACAAGTAGGCAGAGAGAGAGGAGGAAGCAGGCTCCCTGCTGAGCAGAGAGCCTGATGTGGGTCATGATCCCAGGGTCCTGGGACTGAAGACAGAGGCCTTAACCCACTGAGCCCACCCAGGTGCCCCAAAAGAAATGGCCTGTTTTTCTGATACTCATTCAGAGAAAAGTATGCTTTGAGATCGTAGGTTGCTCATTTCTGAACTATATAATATACATTACTATTTCAAATCTCTATATATACAGGTTATAGTATAGCCTCTTGGCTGGCTTTTTGACTGAAAAATAATATTCAAGAAAAATCTACTTCATAGATATATTATCTCTTTTGTAAAATTTTTCTTGCCAATAGGTTAATTCTCTGCTCACATGCAAGTTATAGAGCAGATTTGGTATTTTTTTTAAAGGAAAGACAGACTTGACTTGAGAGAGAGTATAGTGGGGAGAGTACATTTACATCTTCCTTTGGCTGAAATAAAAGAGAGATTTTATTTTTTCAGCAGCTAAGACATAAAGAGGAAAAGAAGAAAATAACTTAATTATTATTAATTAGTAACTAAAATATCTGTCTGTAATAGGTCCTGTTCTATTTTCTTTGAGAGAGAGTGTATGGATTTAAAATTTTATCCAAATGAACATCATTTATCTGACTCATTTGGCAGTTTCAGAATCACGTATCATGTATTAGAAAGTATGGAGTGAATGGGTGGCCAGATTAATTTATAAATGTGAATTTTTTTGTGATTGAGTCTAAGCACAATGGCTTTAAATAATGGCTGTACCACCTTAGTATATTTCATTAAGTGATGTGTACAATATTTTCTTTATACACTAGAGGAGATATATTACACATTTTTTAAAATTACACATTCTTAAAAGAATCAGATTTCATGATCATTTTGTTCCTTTGACACTTCAGAGTTACTAATAAGGGAATTCATTTGACCATGGCATTAAGTGTGCATTTACCAAAACTGTTAACCAGGGTCATGGTAGTACCTTTTAGTCACTGGTAGAGATGGTTTTCTTCTTGATTTAGTTTTGTTTTTGTCTTGTTTGATTGCCAGCATGCCAATTACTCTAAGGATGCCCTTCTCACTGCACAAGGGCCCATAGACCAGCCCTGTCTTTTCCTCTACCTCGTGCCCAACCCCTTGCACTGGCTCCCATGCTTATCAAGTTGATTTGCTTCATGTCCTCACCAAGCCCTCATGGGATTTGTGATTTCCTCCCCTGTGTTATCAGGTACATACCATTTCTCCCCTTCTCACCACCCAACCTGACTTCTAAGGAGTGTGGTCTCCCTTTTACAAAACTCAATCCTTGGTTTTCCTTCCCATCTTCTTCCTAGCACATTTCTATACACCCACAGACCCCCCCCCCCCCGCTTGAGTTCCTCACAAATGCAAAAATATATAACCCAGAGACCCTGAAATCCACTGAAGGATTCAGCTTGTACGCAAAGAGAAAGGTAGTGATAATACGTATCACACCTTAGAAGAGTTCAACTCAGCAACTGCAGGAAATGTTGCCAAGCAGAACACAGGGACAAAAGGGTCTTCCAGAAGATAATGTTAGGAGTTGAGAGGAGGGAGCAGGCACAGTGCTCTGGAGTAAACTCAAAGACATTGTGGAAGAGATGATGCTTTAGCTGGCGCCTGAACCGAGGACAAGGAAGAGAATTCTACTTCATTCTAAGTGGCCCATGATTTGTTGTTATGATTACATCCTCCCTTCTGCATGTTCGATGCTGTGGAATGTTCTGTAGTATTTAAGAAGTGTGTGGGTTTTTAAAAACCACATATTTTAAAAACATATCCCATGCGTCTATCGGTACCTCTATTATTAGCAGTAAGTCTCTTATGTATCTAGAGGGTGATAATACTTTATCCCTTTCCAGGATGTGAGTAATGGTTTATTTCAACTTATTTTCAAAGTTTTACACGAGTGATCATAATAAAAATCCAAAGATGTTCCTCTGTAGTAATATAGAATGCAGCTAATCTGGGGTAAGTGCATGTGACAGTTGATGTGGAGGTAAACAGTTGGTCCCAAGCTAAGATATATTTAGGGAGGCTCAGCTTAGACTTCATAATTTTTTTTTAGACTTCATAATTTTTATGTTTATAACTTTCTTGATATTTTCCTGGTGTTAGCTTTATGAGATATTTATGAAGGGATGTTTTAAAAAATGGCCAGAGACTTTTGCTGTCAAGAATTGACATAAACTTGGGACGCCTGGGTGGCTCAGTTGGTTAAGCGGCTGCCTTTGGCTCAGGTCATGATCCCAGTGTCCTAGGATCGAGTCCCACATCGGGCTCTTTGCTCGGCGGGGAGCCTGCTTCTCCCTCTGCCTCTGCTTGCCACTCTGTCTGCCTGTGCTCGCTCATTCTCCCCCTCTCTCTCTGACAAATAAATAAATAAAATCTTAAAAAAAAAAAAAAAGAATTGACATAAACTTTCCCATAATGTGAACCATTAGTAAGAGATAAAATTAGATACATCCTTTAATTTTTAAAAGTGTGGCAGTAAACTTGATCTTGGAGAAGGAGGACAAGTGTTTGGCTAGCTTTTATCAATTGTATATAGAATTTTTGAAGGGGTTCATTTCCCCTTCCTCCATTCTCTCTGTAAAACTTACCTTACGGTTGCCACTATGATGTAGTGGTGTAAATGCATGTGATAATAGTATTGTATGAATGTAGATCCCAGAAATGGGCATTTTCCAGTTTGCTGCCTATTCTGCAAGTGTTCCTCCCTGAATTTTTATAAATCCAAGGGAAGGGAAGGAGAAGCAAAGTGTGTGCTGGCTTGATTTTGGGGCTTGGGGACCCTTCTCCTTTTTCCTGCTTTTGTTCTCACATCTGATTACTGAACCAATGAAAGCCATCAGAGTCACAATCCCTGATTTTGGATCCATTTTTCCTAGAAATGCAAATACTGTTAAGAGCCTTGTGCACCATTCATTGCTTGTAAAATGCTTCTAAGTTTTTCTGAATACAAGATAGAAGAAATAGCTTGAATCAAAGGTTTCTTGTAGACACTTTCTTGTGTGTGTGTGTGTTTCACATACACATACACATAGGTTTGTACATAATTGTGCATATTCATATACATACCATATAGAGGGAAAGGAATGTGTACAAACTTTGCACATATGTACTATAAAATATTAAACAATGAGGATCTCTGAGTGATAGAATTATGGCTAAATTGTATTTTTTGCTTTCGTACATTTTAATCTTCCTACAATAAGCGCTTTTCACTTGTATAATAAAAACATTATTTTAAAAAGCCAGGCTATAATTGATTAACTGATTTCACACTAGTGTTTTCCTTACTTTTTCCTAAATAGAGAAAGATTATTTTGTGTCTAGCAAGTCTTCATACTTTATTTCCAAAGTGTCTTTATTCTTTGTTTACAAGAGGCCAAGTCTGCACTGAAATGTAGTTTTTATCTTATTCTTCATGAACCCAAGTGAAATGACATCAGGTGGACATTAGGTAGCTGAGGCGCACAAAATATCATCTCTTTTGAGATGTCGAGAAGCTATAACAAAGGAAGGGAAAGAGAGGCCTCGTGTTTAATGATACCACCAGGAATCTAGGTCATTAGAGCAGCTGGCCTGACCAGCAAGGATGAAATATTATCATCATGCAGCTAAACAATGACTGTTTATTCTAAACCATACATCCCAGGGAGCAGGAGCCAGCCTGGGAGGGGCTGGGTGTTACCAGTTTGTTGATTGCTAGTTAGGTACATGGTGATAGAACTGAAACCTTGCAAAAACCAGGAATTGCAATCCTGATGCCCAGAGGTAAGGGCTCTTAACTTCCTTTTCCTATTTCTCAAGTCCCACCACCTTTAAGAGTCTTCTTTATAATCCCAAGGGATGCCTTCAGAGTCTTGAAATTTAGTCATTCAAGGGGAGTAGGATTCGTCAGAATTTTTTCCCCCTTTGATTTGAATATGGCAGAGAGCCACCGGAATTCGTGAAGTTCTAGTTGGGGATGTGGCCTCATTGCTCAGTATTTTAGCCTTCTGCCTAAGGCACTAGACTAAGTATGCATTAGACAGGCATTTCCATGACTTTTCAAGAATCAGGAACACTTTAAAAGGGGATACAATTTGAGGATGTGCACATGACAGTGGTTATACTTTTCCTCATTGTCCCCTAATTGAGTAAGCACATTCTGATAACATGCTTTCAGGAAAGGAGTGGTGCTTTCCAAAGCATTTGCCTCTTAAGTTTGCCATACAGCCCAAGCTCATTTGAATGGACTGCGTACATTAGATCCGTCTGGAGACAGTGCTTGATTCTCACCTTGTCTGCCCTGTGTCATCAACTCCCTCTTGCCAGCCGCCCCGAAGCAACTGATGAAATGAACTCTAGCGTTCATTCTGCTCCCACTCCTTCATTTAGAAATTTTGTATTTTTTTTTTTAATTCTGAAAATAGTTGCATAGAAGGTAGGAAAGTCATTTTGAAGTGGCTGGAAAAATTGAAAGCAAAAATATTCTTTGACTTTACTGAACTAATCATTGCAATGATTCTATTTTGTTTGTTCAAAAACGTATCTAGCTATACCTGTAAGAGGGTCTTGGGATAGAAAGATTCCCAATGATAAGCAGCTGACACTGACTTCTGGGATAAACTCACTGAAGTCCCAGGGAGTTCTGAGCTCTGCCTTGGCTCCAGGCTGCCCACGTTCAGGGTCAGTAGTGCAAGTATAGAACATTTTCTCAGGGCTCACGTGCCCCTAGGAGAAGCTGTTTCTTCTTTCCTTGGGGCAGAGACAGAATATTTTGTTGCATTAACTCTTAGAAATATCACAAGTGTCTTAGTGATTTTCTTTTATTCTTTTGTGTGCGTGGTTTTATTTTTAGAGATATTAAATTTTCTTACTTGACTCTCATAATGTTGGACCTTCTTTATCCAAATGAATTTTAGTTTTTGAGACCATTCTCTTTTTAAGCTCTTCATTTTCACCTCCTTGAGAAGGGAGCTCTTTTAAAATACTGCTGCTACTACTAGATCAGTCCCTTTGCTCTTGTAGAGTTTGCTTGGATGTGGTAAAAGCTGTCGGAGCCAAGGAACCATTGACACAGACAAGATAAAGAAAGTTGAGTGGAACTGGGGAGGAGTAGACGATCATGGGATGTGCAGTGCCACAGCTGAAGTGGGCCCCGCCCTCACCACAAGGAAGGCCACTGTGCGGGAGGAGAGGCAGCAGCTGATTGGAAAGTAGAAACCAGACAGCGAATCACAACAGACTGGATTTTGAAGGAGAGGAAGAGGATGATTCTGAGATGTTGAGTCAGGATGTGAGAATTTGTCTTTCTTTCTTTTTTTTTTACTTTTTTTTTTTTTTAAACTATGCATTTGGACCACTGAGCAACAAGACTGGGAGTTGAACTTGAGATGTGTCCTGCCCCACTACACTGCTTCTTGCTCCAGTCTTGTTTGTTTTAGTATTTTATTTGTGAATTAATATATTATTTTCAATTGTTGCATTATTCCCCCTAAGGAATTTAGCTTTTGTATTTTAAGTAGAAACAAGATCACTCACACTTGGTCTGGCACACTCCCATTTAGGACTACCCTTCTGTTTAAAACTGTAACTGGATTATTTGTAGTTCATGGTATGAAGTTATTTAAGTACTTAATAGTATATTTAAAGTGAAAGAAATAGAAATTAAAGACTGAATCACCTACCAAGAAATACCAGGTCAGGTTGATTTATTTTTATAAGACTTAGTAGAGATTTGTTCCTTTCTTTAAAATCAGCTTTGTTTCAATTACCAATTAAGTGGAGTGAACTATTATAAAAAGGCATATGAGTCAGGCTATAGTAGCATTCTTCCAAGGAAATCTTTACAGGAACAGTCATTATGGGGCTCTCTGCTTTGTACCTGCTGATATGGCAGGAGATCCAGAAGGGGTCAGATAAACAAGGCTTCATATTCATCAACCTTTTACTTTTTCCTTCTTTCACCTGTTTTCCCCCCAACTTTCATGACTTATGAGATACAAAATAGCATGATTGTTCTTTACCCTCAGTGTATTTTTCACATTTTTAATCCAGGTCATAGTTTGCCACAATCTGTAAAAGATATCTAATAAAAATGATTATCTCATGAGAATTTGCTATATAATTACAAGTTGCCATAGAAATATAAGTTATCATTATTATGGCTTATCAGCTATAACATCTTAGCAAAATTATTTCATGTTTTAGGTAGATCTTCTGGTTTCAAGTGACCAAAATCAAATTCAAATTAGCTTTGGGGTAAGGGGCAAATAGGAAGTTTTGGTGGAAGGCTACTTGAGCTTGGTTAACTGTAGTCGTGGTGGGGGGGGAAGCCAGACCTGGGTGACGGTGGGCCCAGGGACTCAGAGCCTGTCGGAACCCCAGCCTTGCTTCTGTTCCTCTCTCTGTGCCAGCTCAGGGCCAGTGACAGCCGCCAAGCCTCACCAGCTGTGACATTCTTCTATTTAGAACATCGTTGCAGAAGAGCTCTGATGGGCTCAGGGACACATTTGGTCAGGGACACCTCACTAAACCAACTAGCTGTTGTTGTCGGACAGAGTCACATTTCACAGGTGATCCTGGGAGCTTACACTGAGGAGGGGGCTGTTCCAGAGAAAAAGATAGCACTGTGACCCAGACACCCCTATCGATGTCTGTCATACCTGAAGTCCCTGAGCTTCCATTTCCTCAGTTATAAATGGCACAGTGATTTTTACGTTGCTGGACTGATATGGTGGTTGGAGCTTATGCTTAACCTGTAAAGAGCCATCATCATTCTTTCCTCCTATTGGTTCTATCAAGCTTCCTCTAGGGTATGTCTCTACTCTGAGGCTAAGTAGAGCAAATACCTTAATATTTCATTATTTTGCTTCTAAATCAATCTTTCTCTTAGTAAACATACATTTCTTTCTCGTAGCCAGCAACTGAAAATTAGTTAACATCTCCACTACAAAACCCACAGAAGAGAGTCAGGAATTTGAAAACTTCTCTGTGGATGCCTACCTCTTACCTCTGCTTCTTTATCTTATTTAGAATGTTGGTGTGCCTAGGTGGCTCAGTTGGTTGGGTGTCTGACTCTTGATTTTGGCTCAGGTTGTGATTTTTGGGTTGTGGGATCGAGCCCTGCATCAGGCTCTGCTCTCAATGGGGAGCCTGCTTCTCTCTCTCTCCCTCTCCCCTTGCCCACGCCCTTTCTCTAAAATAAATAAATAAATCTTTGTAGAAAAAAATATAAATCTTTGAAAAAAGAATGTCAAGTTGGGATGCCTGAGTGGCTCAGTCGGTTGAGTGCCTGACTCTGGATTTCAGCTCAGGGTCTTGATCTCAGGGTCGTGAGTTGAAGCCCCATGTTGGGGCTACTTTAAAAAAAAAAGAGAGAGAATGTTAAGCTTTGGAGAGCCCAGTGTATCCTTGGGTCTCTCAAAATATCAAGTATAGGTATCCTTTGTTTTCTGAAAGTTCATGTTAAGGCACTTCACTTTTATGACAAACCTACATTAGTAATAGCTTTTATTGTAAAAGCAAAATCCTCTTCAGATTTTTTTCAGTTGGCAAAAGCAGGTACTAATGTATGTCTTCCCTAAAAGCCATGTGGCCTTAATGTAAACTTTTGGAAAACAGGGGATAGTCTTTGCTTTATACCATTTTGTCTCAAAGAGAGTTTCATACGAATGTTTTACTGTTGGATGGGGAGGGGGCAGAAACATCTGTAGCTTCTTGCATATAGTAGAGACTCAAAATTGCTTGAAGGAATGAATTTTTATTTTCTTTTATATCACTTCTTTTTGTAAAAAAAGTTATCTAGTCTTCCTGGGTATTTACCCCAAAGATACAGATGTAGTGAAAAGAAGGGCCATCTGTACCCCAATGTTCATAGCAGCAATGGCCAAGGTCGCCAACTGTGGAAAGAACCAAGTTACCCTTCAATGGACAAATGGATAAGGAAGATGTGGTCCATATACACTCTGGAGTACTATGCCTCCATCAGAAAGGATGAATACCAGACTTTTGTAGCAACATGGATGGGACTGGAAGAGATTATGCTGAGTGAAATAAGTCAAGCAGAGAGAGTCAATTATCATATGGTTTCACTTATTTGTGGAGCATAACAAATAACATGGAGGACATGGGGAGATGGAGAGGAGAGGGGAGTTGAGGGCAATTGGAGGGGGAGATGAACCATGAGAGACTATGGACTCTGAAAAACAATCTGAGGGTTTTGGAGGGGCGGGGGGTGGGAGGTTGGGGGAGCCTGGTGGTGGGTATTGTGGAGGGCACGCATTGCATGGAGCACTGGGTGTGGTGCATAAACAATGAATTCTGTTATACTGAAAAGAAATTAAGTAAAAAAAATATCCTTTAAAAAGAACAAATATAATGCTTAACTTGCATTGTATAGAATTAGAGGCAAATACTTTTTAAATTAAAACTTGTTGGATGTATAGATTATTGGGATAGATTTTATCTTATGGTTGGGTGAGTTTAAATAGTCCATTTTAAACCTTGTCATGTCTTTGATAGTGACACCAAAGAATAAAATCTCTTTCTATGAAAGCATTCCCAAGGAGTAGGCTCTGCTTCCAAATTAGCCTAGAATTTTTTAGTAAATTAGAAAAAAACCCTTCATAATAGCCTTTATAATTGCCACTTCAAAATGGGAATTTGGAGTGACACCAAATTATTAATCATAGAAAAGACTAGATTTCAAAAAGGTAATTATATCAAATTTAACACCTCTTGAAATATATTCTGTTAAATAAATGTAGTCCCTCTCCCCTGTTCTTATTTGTAAGTAATGTGGATAATTCGGGTACCTTGAATCAGAAATCAGAGTACGATTGGCTTAATAGTTTGGGGCTTACTTCTGGCTATAGATGACTTTTGTCCTTTATCTTCTTGGAGAAGAGAGGCAACCACATTCTCTTTAAAGCCCAGAAGTGAATTATTAGTGTAGTTTAACTCTTCTCGAAGAAGCATGTTATGACTTCCCCACATTCCTGGACAGTTAGACTGTAATTCTTGGTTGTTTGAAAAGGTGTTTGAATGTATTTTAAGAAGCTCGAATAAATGACTATTTTTCTTACAGTTTTGCTTGCTTTTTCAAGCACTAGAATAGTTTCCAGCTCTGACAGTCAGCCGTATGTTGACTGGAGTGAATTTTTTTTATATGACGAAGTGTTTTGGATGATTTACACTTGACTGCATAAGTGTAGCCTCATAAGTTATACGGTGAAAAGAATTGGTTAAACGTAAGCAGAGATTATTTAACTACTAAGAAAATGATAGGTTATTATAGATTGATTTGAGGGTATTGTCATTCAGGGGCTGTCCTTACAAATTAGAGCTCTGTCAATCTGGAGACTTAGTATCTAATAATAATGATGGCTAATGTTTAATGAGCCTTGCACCAGGCTCCTTGTTTTGGGTTTTATATGGCTTATGTCATTTAATCCTCCACAAAATTCTAGGAAGTTAGTTCTACAATTGCTCCCATTCTGTAGGTGAGGAAATGGAGGCATTTAAGAAATAAAACCAGTATTGAACCCAACTAGTTGGAGTACAGAATCCATTGGTACATGGTGTTCTGTTGCCTCCCTCAAGAAGGAATGCTTCTAAAATGGAGTAAGGGCTGCCAGTGTGGCTGGCTCTTTGTCCCACTAGGCATAAAGGCAAGAAGAGAGGGGCACAGAGTTGTCTGGTACTAGTTCATCTTGCCAAGGGGAATGGGGCTCTTATGATGCATGGGGCAGAACCACCCCCCCCCATGTGCCTCCTTCTATCCTACTTGGAAAAGGATAAAAGTTACTGATGACTTCACCCTCTATATGGAGAAGAGAACTTGGTCCCTCAAGGGATAAAGGTTTGGGTCAGAGGAAGGAGCACCAGGTCTAGCAGGGGCAGAAGGAGAGTCACAGGTACTCATGATGGCTTTGGGACAGGAGCAGAAACAGACTGGAGCTTCTGCCTTTGGCTTGGGTGTCTGCTACTTGTTCTTAGCTGGAGTATCTGCAGGTTAAAAAGCATGGCTCATGCTTAGCCATTTTCCTATTCTCTATAAAAGAAATGTGGTAGTCTTCCCTTGCTTAGCAAGGTTCTGGTGGTTAAGTTTATTACTTAGTCCAGGGGTCGTAAAGCAGAGAGAAATTACTGCTGGGTGGGTGGTAGCAGAACCAGAAAAGGAATTAAGATTCTAATGCCAGGCTGGTTTTGGTTAGAAATTCTTAAAGCACTTTTTAAATTATTATTATTTTGATTTTTATTAAAAAACACTATGAGTACACGTTAGATGTTAAACAGTACAAGATGGTACATGATGTAAAGTGAAGGCCTTCCTCTGGTCCCATACCAAAATCCATTCTTCCTTTCTTGATGGTAAACACTATTAATAGTTTCATCTAAAAATTGCATATATATACATACACATACACACACACACATAGGTATATTTTGGTTATATAAGTGGTATTATATTCTACACTTTATTCTATGAATAGCTTTTCTTTCTGAATAATATATATTGGAGATTTTTCCATATTGGTACATATAGTTCTCATTTTTTTTAAAATGGCTGTATTTTAGTTCATAGTAATACATTCTGTTGGCACAAAGTTTTATGGTTGACCAAGTGTTTACATATATTATCCCTCTGGGCCTTATAGCAGCTATTAAGGGAGGTATCAAAAGGTCCAGAGGGGTTGCCTGGAGTCCAGTGTTCTGAGCACTGTGCTATTCCCCCAATTCCCCCATATTCCTTCCATTTAGTGCAGCAAGCACAAATGGAGATTGGCTTTTCAGCAGTAAAAAACAAACAAATAAACAAACAAACAATCTAGAACCCCAGGAAGCCAGACAAAAAGGAAGTATGCTCTTCAGGAAGGTGAGAAAAGAGAATAATCAAAGTTCAGAATTAGAATGGGCTCTTCTTTTTTTTTGTAGGTTTTTTTTTTTTTTAATTTTTATTTTTTATAAACAAATTTTTATCCCCAGGGGTACATGTCTGTGAATCGCCAGGTTTACACACTTCACAGCACTAACCATAGCACATACCCTCCCCAATGTCCATTACCCCACCCCCCTTTCCCGACCCCCTCCCCCCAGCAACCCTCAGTTTGTTTTGTGAGATTAAGAGTCACTTA